>JASANE010018134.1:0-45170 GCA_030248225.1 Trileptium ribeirensis
AAAAAAAAAGATATGACAATGAAATTTCTTTACGAATCCGTTTCATGATTATTTTTCCAGTTTTCTTTCAATTGCGTTTTTAAATCTTCTATAGAACAAGCCAAAACGATATCCAACGTAGCAAAAATGTCTCTGATCCGATTCGATCTTGCGGGGACAATCGGTCCCCTGATAAAAATGGAAAAATATATAGCGCGTAACGTCCATCTCGGCAACCGAATCACCGCACGTACGTCGCAGAAACGATTTTTGTGACTACCTAAAATAAAAATGACCAAAAAGACAACAGGTTAAACGTAGATATTACAGTTAAACGAGAGTGTATAAGGAATTACCGCATGCTTTACCACAAGTATTAAGATAACATGTAAATTTCCACATCTGTAAGCTGCAATGAATATCATGCGTCGAGCATTGAGCACATACGCAGGTCTTAAAATCCCACCAGAATTTTTCTTTTCGATAGATCACGATTAGTGTGTATACGACAAGTAAAGGTAAAGAAAATAAACAAAAATGTCAAAAAAAGGCTAAATTCTTTCTAGTCTTGTATCTTATTTGGTTACATAACGGTGGCAAGTCTGGAGCTGAAATGGCAGCTACATCCGGATCGCTGGTGTCATACACTTTACCAGATAGCGAAAGTTGGTGGTTACTATAACTTTGCTTCGCAGTATGACATTTCTGTTCTTTACAATCTCGACGACACTCGGCATCGTCTAGACATGTTGTTCCGGAGGTCTCTTGTGGCATAATTTTCGAATGCGATGTTACTGAACAATGAGAATGAGAGGAACGCCGATGATAGTGTGACAGTGACAGCATGGAATCGCTGCATGGACGAATAAGGCTACTCGGCTGAGATCCATCACCGTCTATACTGTCGCGCCAATATTGTCGATAAGAAGAATTTGCTGTGCTGCAATGTTCTTGGTCAATAGCTGTATCATCAATTTCGGTTTCGTCGTCATTTTCCGAAGCAGCTGTACGACTGCCATCCGAATCTCCTGAGTAGGATCGCAATTCACCCCGAACGCGGATGCAAACCTAAAATATACATATATGTACGCTACCAATTTAGTAAAAAACGACATTTTTATCACTGCACTAAGATTCTCTTCATCAATAAAGCCAAGTGTCCGTAACAAAAATTTTGTAGCAAAGCATGACGCTAAATACTACTATGCCATTGTCTTATCCGATGCCTGAGCCGATTTTCTGCTTACCCGCCCTGCAGCGGAACAACCAAGGTTCTGTGAGTGGGTATTCACTATTTTCATAGGTTGTTTGGGACTACCGACTGCCCCATTTTGGTTTCTTAGCAGGAATGCCAAAACACGAGAGTGTCATGAGATAAGAAATATTCCTCACAATTTGGCATTTGTTAAGTGCTACGTATACACACTGCTTCGGAAAGAAAAGGATAACTATATATTTTCAGAAAAACACGTAACTAGATATTTCCAGACAAATCGAATTAACACTCATACCTTTCACAAGATCGATACTCCTCCGGGTAACGTTATTTTAGAACGCAGCAAGTAGTGGTACGTTAAGCGTGAGTCCTGTTTAGTTGAATACCTCAGGGTTGTTGCTTTGTCAAAACAATTCGGGATCGTAAAACCGATCGAAGCGTACGGATAAGGATTTTCCCTTTTATGTAACCGAACAAGGTTTGCAAAACAATAATGGGGAAGTGATGTGCGTGTTAACTAATTTGAGATTTAGCATCGCAATTTTGTGACCAATACGATTCGCGTTTTCGCATACCATAATATACACTGCGAACAAAGCTCGGAGATTCAGCATGTCATTTGATGATCGCGGACAAATCTGCGAAATAGAGAAATGAGCGCGTGCGTAAATTGCGTTCGTATATACATACATCACAGGGCCCTTGTTCACGCTCACTAAACAGTGAACACCGTTGACAGAATTTTTGCACGATTCAACTCGTGAGTTTAACAAAAAGAACAACCATGGTGACCTGGTGTACGCGCCTAAACTGAACTCACGCATTAGTCATGGTCATGAGCAGTTATCTTTGCATCCTTGTAACACAAAAATTTTATCGTAAAGTCTGTAACTCAGGAACGGACTGGTGGATTTGGTAAGTTTTTTTGAAGCGATATCTTTTTCTACGTATTAAGTACATGCGTATATATTTGCACCGGCCGGTAAGCCTGCGTTACACATTTGCCCTTTTCAGAATATACTCAACTTTTTTGTTTGAGCCTTTTTGCTGAATGAAACGATCACAATCAAAATCTCACGGCAAATAATTCCTCGGTTGGGCTACCTTAGTATTCAAATTAACGCCCATAATAGCGCTTTCGAAAACCGAAACACGTAGTCACAGCGGCCATAACCCAGAATAAGACCCAATGTTGACATTTATGCACAAAGAACATACTTTGATATTATACTCCACACATGTGGCACAACTTATCACACTGCATTTCAATTCGTGCTACATAGTATATCAGTCCTATAGATCTATTCATAATGAATTTATGCAAAGATCAGCTATTTAATAGCCCAAGAAACATATACTTTGAAATTTGAGATTACTGAGCTATTAAGTTATATGAAACCCCCACCGGATCATCTACACAATTCGAGGTGACGGGCTTTGGATGTATGATCTAACTGCATGCACATATGCTTGCGCAAATTCTTTGAAAGGCCGGCATGATGTAAATATATTTATCAATTTCGCAACAATACCTAGCTCAGTATCTGTATATATGTTCGAGCCGTACGAATCCTTTCTTGTTTTCATTCGCTACGAACTAAAAACACAATGTACATGAAACAATCGGCGAACAAAATATTAAAGCGTACGTCAGATTTTCCATTGTATTTGCACTGAGTGATCCCATCAGGCGTTGAAGGCCAATCAAGAACCTAAAAACATACGCTTAGTTTGAATGTTTAAATATTTTATTGTAGTTAAGACTCAACTAGAATATTAAATTGTTCACCAAATAACTATGGTATATTTTTCATATAAAAATTAGCTTGTTCTTCCATGAGGCATATAGTACGATATCTTGCTTCTCATAAGGGAGCGTACACATTGCGTCCGACCGAATCCGACTTGAACGCGTATTGAACATCAAGCGTTCACACTCCATCCGATCCGATAGCGCATGCCAAATTTTATCTGATCACAATAGGATGAGCCTTGTGAACAATACATACACACAGTAATGGTGTATACACAGGACTAGGCCAGATCGGATCGAATACAATGTGAACACTGAACAATGCAACGCAGTAAGCTGGGCTTAGTGCACCGCTAACTAGTGGTATACTGAATCGAATATTACAAAGCTATGGAATGGAGATTCGCTGTTATGTTACATCTGATAGGACAAACCGCATCAAAAGGCCTTGACATTCCGAGACCACCAAAATATCTACGGTTCAAACCGCTACGAGTTATAAGATGTTTGAGCAAGCAATATTTATTTTGCTACTAGGTTTGATGTGAAAGTAGGACTCTGCTCCATCTCTAATTTTTTTACTGAATATTCTTGTTTGCTGCATTCATGTCTCCAACTTTTATTAAAAACAACCTCTTTGTACCATGTATATCTGTAATAACGGTGACGCAGCTGCATGGCGCAACTTCCCAACACCATGCCCTTACGACCCCGGCTATCATAACCTCAAGGGTGGACCCTAAGGTTTACGACTTGGCCACTTCTCTTGGTCAGACCCAAGAAGTTACGGAGCTTAGCAGGCCGCAGGCGCGCTTCACGGGGTGTGTTCGGACCGCGCCCGATTGGTTGCGCATGTCTGGTATCCTGGTATGATTGCTGAGGTCCCCCAGGGAGGTTGACACCGAAACCTGCTCACAGGTCATAATGTCGAACCGATATTCCCTGTCCTAATCTAATGGAAGTTGTTTAGTCTAGCGTAACCTGAAGTAAAAGACGAGCTATGTTTGGTTTTGCAGGGTAAATTTTGAGTTCACTTAGTTTGTCCTCGGCAGAACACGTTATCCGTTGTAGCCATATGGCCCCCACAGGGTTCCGACATGCCCTGAATCGTTTAACGTCGGATTATCTGGTTTATATCATAATAAGTTTGACTGTGTTAGTATCGAGGGATAGGATTTTGCTAATAAATTTCGTACTTCTGCTGAGCATGATCATTTCACGAGCGAGTCGAATAAATAATTCTGTGGAACTCCCTCGCCATAATTTCGTTTCTCTCGTAAACAAACAATGGCCGCGAACCGCACGTGTCAGGGCTTGGAATGTTCCTCTCGTCAAGCCGTGACACGCAGGGTGGGCCCGTCCGTTCGGACGCACTTATTACGCTGGAGATAAACAACACGGGACAAGTCAACTGATTTTCAAGAATTTATTCAAAGTTATGTACAAAGTCAGTTAGCAATGAGCCTCCGATAAGGTACACATGTAATTACAAACTACGACAGTAATACGCTACCCGTCCGAGCATTCGTCCCCTTGTCCATTGCGAAAGAGAAAGGGAAGGCGTGAGCAAAGGCGTTCCCGGCGAGGCCGGACCGAAATCTATGGCCGAGAAGTTCATCGTCAGCGACAACCGACGGCTCGGGTAGTGCATTTCGGCGTGCTTCGAAGTTCGCTCTCAATAACGCGCGACAATGCATGCAATTCGAGGGCTATGCGGGGAAGGGAGCGGGTTCGGTACAGCAATGACGGGGCATGAATCCGGGTACGGGGAAAGCCTAAGCCTAGAGTACAAAATAAATCTCAGTCGCATTAATAAAAGCGAATATGGTACAAATTATAGCATTGTCCGAGCAACTGATTACTTATGATCGTCAATGAGTACAAGCGGCAAATCATGGTTCAACCAACGAGGCGACTACATCTCGGTCAAGTGTTGAAACGCCGTCCGCGTGCATCCCCTATCTTGCAAAAGCTGCCTAGAGTCCATAACAAGTCGCTTATCCCATTTCGTCCCGAGGCCAGGTTCTTTACTAGTCCTCCAATGGCCGTTGTCTCAGCAGTTTTAGTAGTCTAGCCGGGCTCATGATTATCCCGAGTCCTAAAAACGCATAACCGGTAGGCCGGTCACAGTGCGATTGATTTTAGTAGCGGGGTATCAATTGAACAACGTTATGTCGGCAGGGTACGGAGTTTTACTCATTATGAAAGGTCGCCCCTGGTCATTATTTCAACAGCCTAAGTAGACGGGACATGGGCGGTTGTTGCCTATAGCGATTTCCTAAGCGACCGAGGCCGCGCTTTTAACGGTTCTAACGGATTGTCATGCCCGTCCCACAACTGGGGCTCAGTTTCGCCTGGGGTGTGTTGGTACTTTTCTTTTGGGGTCGTTTTGGTTGGTTCCTTCCTTTCTTTTCTTGCTTTGTCTCTTTTGTTCCCTGTGTCGCCGTTGTCTTTGCCGTCCTCTCTCTAACGTATTCGTTTTAAGATCCTAGTACACTGTACGCATCGAAAGTGTACAGTGTCTCGACTGCACTAGCGAAATTGTGCAGTCGAGTTATCACTAAAATTTTATTGAAATTTATCAGAACTCGATAGTCGAGTGGATAAAACGGAAAAATCTGCAGCGGGCTTAAATTCCCCGTGCAGGATCGAAACCTAACAAGGGAAACTGGAAAAGGAGAGAGAGAGAAAACAGCCAAACTCAAAGCAAGGGCCTACACAGTATATAGCCTAACGGGCAACCAGTGGTAAAATAGAAAAGTACTTAAACTCAGCGATCAAGTCGTTTTGAAAAGAAAACGGGGTTTTGCACTTAATTGGTTTGGGGTCAGAACGATTCGCGAAGGGTCGCGGTTTTCCTTTAGTAAAATGAGACTATTGTGATTTCCTTTTGAACATTGCACACCCTATCGTGCCCTGGAAGGCGTTGCTCATGGCCGATGTTGGTATCTAACCAGGTCATCGGTTCGTTTTAATAGGAGGTGTTTTCCTACGTGCTACCGTGAGGCTTAACCACGTGTTCTAGTTACAATGAGCTATAGTAACTTAACAGCCTGGTCGAGGCAGTTTCGCAGTAGGCTTTCCGAAGTAGTATCTTTTACTAGTACTTGGTACTTGGTCGGGAGTGTCACGGGGCTGTCGGGGTTTTGGCGTTCGGGAGAAATCGCTATACCAGTTTCGAATAACTTTTAGCGGTAAACACGTTGCCTGATAGCACAAGTCAGAGATAAAAACAAGACGCAAGCTTTCAAACGATGTATAAGTGTTACTCCTTGCGGAGTGCAAAAAACCTTAAGCTCAAGCTGGATTCGCTTAGAATTTGCTTAGTCTTTTACCTTCCCCAAATTTTCTTAACTCAACTGACAAAAGAAATTTTTAGGGCTTTCTAAAGCCTGACAGAGGCTAGTTCTCCGTCCCTAACTGCAACGTCAGTCCGAGCTCAAGCAGCGGCATGAGCATCGAACGGTCCATTAAGCTATAAATTTGTAAACCAGAAACATGAACAAGTAAGCCTGTCCCTATAACTAGTCGGGCAAATTTTACCGTGGTCGGCTCAGGAAAAATGCTCTTACCGTAACTCAAAAGCAATGCATCATGTAAAACATGGACGAGAAGCGTCCATTTTGGTTTGCCTTACCTATGACCACGGGGAATCAGAAGGACTTCGACTTTTGTTTTCACAACCTAACACCCTCCGTGTATTCGCTCGCGATGCCTATACGGAACTCGACGCAAGGAGGTTGGTCAAAGAACATGTAAAAACGTAGCAAATCGGTGCGGGAAACGGGGCGTCCATCGGCGGACGTCCAGTCACCCTATGGAAAACAAGTCGTGCTACCGCGAACTAAAACTTTGGTCTGTTACATTCATATCTGGGGAAAATAAACCCCCATACTCTTGCGGCTCCCCCTGACTTACAACCTTTGATCCGGGACAGCGATAGCTAGTCCCCTTCCGCGAGACGAAAGATGTCTACGCAGGTCCTGCGTCGGTCGAATTCCATTCCAAAAGCCAGTCGAAAAACAGAAACACGAAAGAGTAACCAAAGCTGCGAAATAATGCAATAAATCCAAGCGTCGGAGCCGGTCAGTAAAGTCGCCAGAACTCCGTGCTGCCGAAGTCGAACTGATTCCCAGAGACGACGCGGTAGTCGTCGCCTCAAAATTTTCAGCTATACTGAAGGATAGCGACTTTGTCGCTATCCAATCGGAGAAGCTCCTTCAACGCCCACTTTTTCGAGTTCAAACCCGGGCACCCAATCGAAAAATTCCCAAGATTTTATTTTTGACAGCTATCGTAAAGCCTGGGTCCCCTTTAGAGATAGTCGGCTTCAATCGAAATCGCCGACATCAAGTTTTAACCCTCCGAATACTCGGAGGTCGACCATCTGTGAGTTTTCTCCCAAAATCTCAGATCTTACCTCATCTGTATTCCCAAATTCTTGTCAGAAACTTGTCCAAAATCCATTACTCAGATCTTTTAAACCTCTTACCTAACTTAGATTGTCGTTATCCCCCAAATGTCCCACGAAAACGGTTAAATCACCCGTCAAATTTAAAATTTCAAAGCCAAGTTTGGTACATAAACATGCTTGAAGTAAGCTGGAATCTATCTTTTTTGTGTCTTCGTGTCCTCATTCATCAAATTTCCCCCAGATAACTCGCCGATTTGAGGTCAAATTCCAGCTATTTAGCGAGTTATCTGCCTCATCCATCACCTAATTTAAGCTTAATGAGAGTCCATCTGGGGCCAAATTTTCTACGAAGTCCGTGGGTAAAGGTGCAAAGATTGCACGTTTATATGTTGGCTTAAAAGATAAAGCCAAACATTCCTAGCATTCCTAACTGACAGCTATCCAAATATCCCGACAGGACGTCTTTAGACGTCCCGAAGGGGGGAAACCGAAGGTAGGAATGGGCTTATTTCATATTCTGGGGCGCAGCACATTCCTAAGTACCGTTTCATCTATCCGGGGTCCTATTCAGGAACTCCCGGAGCCCACGGGAGGGCCCTAAACCTACCCCCCGTCTCTCCTAATCCTATGTGTCCAGTCCGTCCGTAAAACTCATGAGTTTAGCGTCGTTTTTTACGTCTTGTCCCTACGCGTCCTGTTCTTTGTCATATTCTTATATGCTATACATATATATATACATATATCTATATCCTATATACATACACATACACATACAATAGTCATGCGCACACACTACACATGAGACACACAGGCGACCCGAGCGACAGAAAGGTCGCTCAAGTTCACACTAGAAACACGCAGAACCACAACAACAACATCAACAACCACACACAGCAACTACAATAACAACAACACACACTGAACAACCACGGCGACAGCAGCAACGATAACCGACCAAAGAAGTCGGTTAGAGAGAGTGAAAAAGAAAAAGGAAAAACGGAAAAGAAAGGGTACGGGAGGGGAGTCGGGACAGGGGTTCCCGACGGAATTTCGAGGGGCTGGGGCGAAATTCGGTCCCAGGACGAAGAACGGGGCCGAACGATACCAAACACGAGGGGGTAGACGCAGTGGCGGGTCGGGACACAATTTTGGGTTCCGACATGTATTAGCATACAGGGATTCAGCGGACTTTCCCGCGCTAACGGTTGGGCGGAGCGACGTGCGCCGGGCATCGTTGAACTCGTCTTTGGAAGGCGATTCAAACGAGGGGTGGTTTCCCTGCTTTGAAGGCGGCGGTTAGAGGGGCACTAAAATCACGACTGATAAAGAGAGTGTCGGTAATGGGGGGCGTGTTGTCGGCCGTCCCGGGTTAACGGGGCGACTGACGGAGACCCGCCGGGCATCGTCGAAGATGTTTCGACGTGGCGAATGCGATGAGTTGCGTTTTGCCTACTTTTGAGTTGGGGTTAAATTTTCAGTTGGTCTGTGACCACTTTCAGTCGGTATGCCAAATTGGGGTCACTTTGACAGGTTATAACGGGCTACCTAGAAGTCGGACAAAGACTCGTCGGATATCGTTGTATTCGCCAGGAGCAGGCGAGTAGAATGAGGGGTCGCATGAGGCTATTTGTTGTCAAGGGTCAAGTACGAAGTTGGTACAAACTGACGGAATTTTATGTTGAATTTCCGTGGTATGGTATTAAACAGGGAAATGAGTGATATAGCAGCGGGATGACTAGTCAGGTCGAGACCCGCGTGGCCTCGTCAGATGCCTAGATGGGTAGACTACTTGGAAACACGCGTAATTTCCATCACTGATCCGGTGGTAACCAGAAAAGCCAGTTGTTAGTATGGTGGTCAGGCAAATTTGGGCTTCAAAGGGTGCTATAAAAAGAAAGGTTTTCATACGGTGGGGCGGACAAATAGACACAGCGAGTCACGAAGATCAAGCAGTACACATATATATGCATAACTATATTTCCATACAAACCTACATCGGGTCCACTCGTAACCATGGTCACCAGCCAAACCTAGCGTAAGTATTGGCTGTTAATTGAATGTTTACCCGTTGGTCCCTATAATATCTCAGGAAATCCTACAGCGATTTACGATGTAGCGAGCTCGTCAAAGAGCCCGGAAAATTCTCTACCGAAGAGTACTCGGGGCATTTTCGGTAAACCTGAACCGTTGGACGGTTACGGGCCGGTAAACAGGCCCAAGGTCCGTTATTTCCGAATACTCGGAAACTACCGTAACCCATTGATTCTAGTTTACTTTCGCGACCACTAGGCTATGGTTTGCTCGAACCAGGTAAAATTGATATTCGTGATCTTGTGCGGTAATGGATTGGTTCGATCGACCAGTGGCCTCCTATTCCCGGACGGTCTAAATTTTGAGATTTCAATGGGGAAGTAGGGGCTAGTGGTCGAGTTCCGTTCGAGTTGTCGGTCCGGGTTAGTTAAGCGCTCTCCTACATTCCTTGTCTTTGTAGGCTTACACGACTTAGTTCCTCGTGCTCCTGGGTTTGCACAACTTAATCGCAGTCGATTCCCTCTGGGCTCACACGAGCCTGTCCAAATGTAGGCGATCGTACAATAAATGATGAAATGACAAAGATTACAAAAATAGCACGATATAATAATGTCGAAACAAAACAGATAAAAATACGCAACGCAATCGTCGATCACCATGGCACCATGCAACACATGAAGACTCTATTCCCTTAAACTTTGTCTGGTTCGATTTGAGGTATTTTTGAGCAATTCTGACGCCAAAACCATGTAAAAGACACGTAACGGGCCGGAACGAGCCTGTTAAATCTCTTATATTTTTAAATGGAAATTTTCAGACTTAATTATTCGGGTTGGAAACAATTTTCTGTTGTCTAGTTTGTGCCTACTATGGGGTCTCAGACGACTAAGACCCCCATCGAAAAGGATCGTATGCGACCCAGAGAACCACGAACCAGAGAAAAATATTCGAAAGTTAAGATAAAAATAACCTTGCTTCCGTGAAGGGTACTAAAATGGGGTAAAAACCCGTCTTTTTTACCTCTGACCCCGGAACCAGACCTCAAATCAAAAACACTAGGAGATGTACACGGTAAATCAACTATGCCGGTTGGAATAAGCCAAAGATCATGAAAATCGGTTAAATCATTCCCGAGTTGTGGCCGATCACACACACAGACGGAATTTAACAGATTTCTCCCCTGCGACACACAATCTCCACCACACTACAATACGCTCTGAATACTTTGACTACCCTTTTGTGCACGGGGCCCCGATATTGGGGCGAATATACTATATACGCCCATGTTTTACTTGACTATTTTTAGGTTTTTTGGCGCTACAGGTAATGCGCGCGACGCAAAACTTCGAATTCCAAATATTGCTCCAGGCTGATAAAACCGCGTACAAATAATTGTTGACACAAACAGCAATACTCTGCACAGTGCTGGACTACGTTGGGGTTCATAACCCCCCAATTTCACACAGGAAGGGTCTACACTAGAATGGACCCCGAGTTTTCATACGGTTCGACTTTCATATCCCTAAAATTTTGCCCAATTTTCCCGTATTTTTGGTAAAAGGTTACCGAATTGTGCAAATTCTTCCATGTTGGCCAAAAATTTAAGCGCACCAGTGACGGGGTTAATGTTGCTTGGGGAGTGGGTTCCGACCCTCAGGCGGATAACCCCTACCTATTTATTTATGGACACCTCTATCTTCTATACATCCTGCCACTCATTTGTCCCGGCTGATATAATATTCGTTTTGTGATTATGGCGTTCCTTAGTACCTCATCTAAGCAACATATTTTACGGTTAGATTTCAAAACAGCATCTTTAACCATATTCATCTATAAGAAAATACACCGTGCAAACTGAGCAACGGTGCATACTGTGCAAACTACCGCCCAATCAGACTGATACCACATACCGTGAAGATGTTTGGCCGTTACTTGATGACCGCTTTCGACAAGTGAAGGAGCTGAAAGCAAACAAGTGTTACTTGATGAAGAACTGTAGCACCACTGATACAATATTTGCAGCGCGTCAGCCGATGAAGATGCACCGTGAAAAACAACAGGAGCTCCAACTTACTTTTCTGGATCTGTAAAAAAATTTGATCGCGCCCCGCATAGCCTGATATGGTACTCAATTCGTAAACATGGCGTCCTTGAGTACCTCGTGCGAACTGTACAGCTTCTATAGAACAACACCAATAGCCGTATCCGCTAAGCTGCTGGCATCCCAAAGGCTTAGCCATCTTCACTTCTCTGTTCATCACTGTGATGGACACAATCACTAAGGAGCTACACCAAGAAATACCGCGCACTCTGCTACAAGCTGACGACGTCTTGGTAGCTTCGGCTAGCCCAGATGCTATACAGCAGCTGGTGCAAGTCTGCAAGGATCAACTACAACAATATGGTCTCTAACTGATCACCAAAAAGACTGAGTACCTGCAAATATCTGAGGCACTGCAACACAGCATGATACTAAGAACTGCCGATAGCTAACCAGTTTAGGTACCTGGGTGCTGTGCTGCAAAAAACGGTAGATCGGAGCAAGATATGCGGGCGCGGGTGTCAGCTGTCTGGTAGAAATGACGTTCGGCCAGCGGAACGCTCTGGATGTCATCATCAAATACATGAGACTCAAATTCCAAGTTAAACCGCACGGTAGTGCATCATGTTTCTCTTTACGGAGCAACAAGCAAGAGACTGCCAAAACAGCAAAACAGTTTGATACAACGGAAATGAAAATGCTGCGGCAGTCACTGGCAAACAATCGACATGACTGAATCAGAAAAACGGCGAGAAATGATCCGAAATGCAGACACTGCGCCAACAGAATAATAGCTAGGATAAAGAAGATCTATAAGAAAATACATTGGGAAAATAGCCACCGATTTATGTATTGTTTATAACACGATCCATTGTGACAAATTCCAAGTTGTAAACGATCAACACAATATTTGAAAACACTAAATTGGTATTACCCACAAGCCGTAAGAAAATTATCCTCGAGACCAAATTTGTTAAACGCTGCAAAAATGTACCACCCCTCACTCGCACTTGGGCACTAATAAATACCAAAAGTAGGTGCGAATCACTGTTCTCCAAGACATATGGTTTTTGCTATATTGTTTTTGGGTGAATTTTGTACGACAATGAACGCTGGCCTAATTTCAAAGTCACAAATACAGCGCAAAGCAACATATTTGCACAATATGCAGAGTCGGCGGTCAGGTCAAATTACATGATTAATGAAGATCACACAAGACAAATAAATTAAAAAACAACTACAAACAACACAAAAATAATCGATATATTGCAGCTGCCGTGGGAGGCCCCATAAAACAACTGTATGTAACGAATACATTTGTATTCCACGTGCCGCTATTCTTAGTGCAAAAAATTCAAAAACCACATAATTCCGCCTGTATTTAAATACTAACCTTGAAACCGCCGGTAGCTTTCGAGTACATATTAAAGCCGCTGGACGAACACTAATGGCAAACTTATAAAATAGATATTCTGGAGATAAACTTAACTATCGCTAGATTTTTTATCGTGAAATTGTTGCGAGGTAATGGAATGAAAGGAATCAAACCAATTTTACAATATCCTTAGCAAAAAAACTTTCATTTAAATTTGCTAGTTGGGAGGTAGCTGACGAAAGTGGCTCATTTTCTTCTTCGCGTGGCCTGCTCGGCCAATGCATGTGGCAAAGAATTAAATATTATGTAGCTACATGCTGAAGAATAATGTAATGTCAATATTGATTAATTTCTAAAGTCTCCGATATAGCTCTACAAGTTGCTGAGTTCGCGAGCCTAAATAAATTCTCGAGCCGCGGGTTCAAGCCTTGTGACGGTTGATAAAGCTCTAAATTTCGCGGGTACCCGTGGGCTCAAAATTTTTTGTGCGCGCCCACCTCTTCCTTGGGTGCCGTAATGGCGGCTCTACGCGTGCCACAAGAAAACGATCTGGTGTCTACTATACCTGTATCCTATATAAATGGCCTAAATCTAAGAATCATTACTTTTCATAAGACGTGAATCTGGTGTTAATGCCCCAGAGTTAAGATGACATTAAACCATATAAGCTAGAACTTTTCATCAATTTCCTAATACGAAAATATTGTTGAGGCTATATAGTTTTAACTCACAACACAACTATCAAACCTACACATTATGAATTTGCTCTTTGTGAACTTAATTACATATCTAGTTTCAGCGAGTATGTATACTTTACGCTCAATAACTATTTTAAAATTCCAAAGTGAAGTAGTGAGCCCTATTGTTGTTCAAGAAAGAAAATAAAACCAGTAAATCTATTGAGAACAACGAAACGATCGATTTCGTTGCACTTGGAACCCTTTACACGGCACTCAATCGTTTATTTCTATCTCCAATGAGCAAAACGACGAAACCATGGATTTTTTCATCTAAACCCTTTAGGAAGTGAAATTGCAACCTTCAGCTTATGTAATGAAATCAACATCAGCACCACACTTCTAGCTGTTGTTTTACCTTTTCGGACAGCAGCGGTGTATTCTAACTGAATATGCTCCAGCTGATATGTACAACAGTGGGGACTAGTTAGAATCACGTGCTCATGCTGAAATTTTAAAACCTAAACATAAACAATTCTTAGTATTTTACATTACTATAAGAGCTCGCCTAACAAAAATTCCCTCAAGCAGTAGCCAGTGCGCTTGTACATACATTTTGCAAATCCTTATGGATTTGAGTAAGTACCATCTCTAGAACGCAGCCAGAAACTGTGTTCTTGGCACTGAACTGTATTTGTTGTTACATTGAAAATTGACAGACCCGGTAAATTTCGGTTTTGGATATTCCCTGCTAGGCAGATATAATAAAAGAATTCGTGAACCCATCAACCAGTGATAAGTTATGCAGGATACAAGAAAGCAAAGATGTTTAGCCGTTAAGCACTGTATTTAAGAAGACTCCGATCAGTTTTGTAGACAATATACATATCAACCAGAAATACTAAAATTCTTACCTTGCGTCTTTGAAACCATGCATAATCCAGTGATAGCGATAACTATTCGGACCAACGGCATCATGTGTGCGGTCGGTGTTGACTATTCACATGAACCAACGAAATGACGACGCGTTTTTACTTGTTCTTGTCTTCAGCATCGGTGAGCTAATAAGCCAAACATAACGAAAAAAACGCATCGCCATGTAATATATTAGTTTGAAGTTATATAACCTGCAAACGTCAAATATAAATTAAATAATACATGATTAGCTATCTAGCTAATGTTTAATCTATTAGCTATCTATAGAATCTACACTAGTAGCGCTCAATAATTAGTAGATATTTGGATGTCGGCTAGATAGCAAGTTAATCACACAGCCAGGGGAAACGCGGTGAACAAGATGTATGTACGTTGCAGTCAAACCTTATAAATATTTTGAGCAACCAGAAACCCTACACGTCTTTCCTGAAAACCCAAAACGTTTCCAAATGAAATGCAACAATAGCCCTTAAATTTGATTACAATGAGGTCCCAAACTGAACATGGAATAATAGTCCAAACAGTTGGAGGTTAACACCTAACTCCAGACAAAAAGTCCAAGTTTGCGGTATCTGAATTTTCTTGTTTCAGTTTAGAAATCTCCAGGCCAAAATCCAACGTCATAGGGTATCATTTTGTGACGAAGATAAACATTTTCACGGCTTCTCTGTATTCACATACGTATCCGATTTTTGTATAAAATACTCTTATTTCATGCGACAATCCTCAGCATAGTGGGAAGTGACGCGTCATTTATTGTCTACTGAGAGTGTTTCGTGATATGTGTATCTATATCTGAAATACGTAACTGTGCATGTTATTCTTGAAAATTATAACATTAAGAGAGTGTAAAACAATTAAAAATTTTACAACTTGTGTGCCAGGGCTATAGCTTAGATACCTGTCCAATATGAGTATAGCCACTGGGCTCCTTAACTATTATACTTACATTAGCGGAACTGTAAGTGTATTTGTGATGGATTTTCCAAAATTTGTTGTAATTTAGGGATTCCGAGAATTTCATAAAAAAGGGTTTCTCTAACGCAAAAATAAAAACTTATTTTAGAGAGCAAATTTTACAATTCTAAGAATTCATAATCCGACTGGCAGCGATTGGGTTAGAGAGATTTGAGAACTAGGGTTCATTGGAATCCAAGAAATTGGGTTTAGAAAAGTTATTCAAGCGGTTGCGCAGTTAGATCAGGGCATCAGTCGGCCTCAGAAGCTGCGCAATCAAGGTGAGTACGGTTCAGCCGTTTATGTGTTTAATGTGTGTAAAAGTTATAATTTGTCAGTTAAATATAATATTTGCGTTATAAGTGGTAACACATTAAGGTCTTAGGATTAAGCTCATAAAATATCTCTTGGTGCTCGCATTGCTGTTAGTTCGGGTGTAATCTATAGTGCAGCTATAGTTTAAGTGCGTAAGCAAGAGTGTATTGAAAATTTTATAGGTTCAAGTAAGACAGAACCGTTGTCACAAAACATAACATTCATTGGTAATGAACCACATAAAAATAGTTTAAACAATGATCCGTTGGACGCGGCTGAAAATTTTGAATGCACTGACATACCTGTGGATAATTTGAAAAACCGAATTCTGAATTGCGTAACAAAAAAATGAAACCAGTAGCTGCAATAAATACGCTAACTTGTACTGAAAATTTTTCTACAAATGATATGTCTTGCATGAATCAAAATGTAGAAATCCGAAAAGTTCTCTGACAGTTTTCAGGTGCAACAATCGTAACATGGAATGGAATATGCTGTCAAACGCCCTCGTTAAAACTACATCGAAAAGTTCTCATGACAAGTCAGTGCGGAAATGTACTGATATCTTTTCTTTACGTAACTCAAAGCAAAAAGATCCGGCGGCCGTGTCTTCTTATGGTCAAATAAAAACTGCGAAGACTAAGACGGTTAAACATTGCAAATCGAACACCACATTAATTGGTAACATTAAACAAACTCAAATATTGGTGAACGTCAACATTGACGATCGTGAGAGGATAAGTGGTACTATTATGAATCCTCATCAGACGGAAATGGTTACGGAGTGTTTTATTGAGAAATCTTCAAGTAGACAAGATAGTATCTGTACATTTAGAGGGAGTAAAAATTTGATCCCGCGTTTGAAGGAACGGACACCGTTTATAATTCATATAAATCTGCTCGTGTGATTTTATCTAAATCTAGGAATGGAAAGATGGGGGCACAATTATGCTCATAACACGTGAAGCGACGTATGTATCTGTTATAATTAATGTTGATGTATTAATATGCGATATATATGTTAATGTTTGTATGTGTTTGCTCTGCAGGTCTTTAGGTTTTGTAATCGTTACCATCGAGTGCATAAACAAAGAATGTTGCTCTGGTTATGGGGATGGTGCTATGTCTCTTGGGAATAAGAATACTGTACTACAAAAGCCTACACTCTCGCTCAGCAATACCATACAAATCGGTACAGTTTCTTAATCAAAAAAGAAACTATGGACTGTAGCTAATTTCGACCTGTATTAACAGATTCAGGTTAGTTGGTGTCTAATACATTGCCCTTAAGGCAGGAGTGTTTCTCAAATTCGTTTGATTTTCATAATCTATATAAAGTTCGTAATAAGTATCGTATTTTTGGTAGCAGTAAAAAGAAAAATACTTTCTGTATGATGCACTTTAAATCTTCAAGCGGTTCAATAATTACAGCTATAGTCGTGCGCAATTTAGAAAGGAAAATCGCCATAGTCAGTTTTCTGAGTCCTTTCTTGGGCGATATAACATAGCTATTTATTCTAAGTACTTTTTATTGGTGCAAAAATGTTCTAGTATTTATTCATATCAGTTTTTTATTAATTTTCAGAAACTTTTGTAAAAAATATGTTATAATTTTAATGCCAGAACAGCATTCTTTATATTCGCGAGAATATTGAAATGTGTTTTTTAAACGAATTATGTCCAAGGGTTCCTGAACCACAATTGGCGGGCCATTTTGTTGAAATTTTGAGATTAGGATAGCGAAAGTAATCAGAAATTGAGGCTAGATGTAAAACATACACCGTGCACGTTAAACTGTTTAGTTCACGTTAAATATCGTTTGACATTAGTTAAAAATTCTTTTATACTATCTGAGTTCAACTTAGAAATTTAAGGGCATCAATATTTTAAGGAGACCATTTAAGTCAATCTGTGAATAACTTTTGTCAGTCATACCTGATTGCCCCATGCGTTTACATATCTTGAACTAGTGAACAAGTCCGGGGTGTACAGTTTCTGAGTGTAATAATTTAATGATTTACAGTTCCGGAATTGGTGCAAATTACAAATTAAATTAAATATCATTGAGAATTTTTTTAAAATTAGTATACGAACAAATAATTGTTAAAGTTAAGTATTCGCTTCATGCCCTAACATAGGCTTATCAGTGGTATGGTTGGAAAAAAATTAACGGTCGAACATCAAGATATAATACGGCGTTTTGACATTGACAGTGGGGCGATATGTGTTACTATATGTGATACCATCCGTTCACTAGACTCTATGACCAAACTTTGCTGGCTAGTCCAAACTTCGGAAATTATAGCCGAGGGGCCTGAGCCGGGGGACGCCCCGGATCAGCTGCCGGGGGGCCAATTTTTTCCCGGATTTTGTCGCATTTAGACGTTAATTTTTTTCAGCAGGGGGCTTTGAGCCGGGGGTAGCCGAATTTTTGCCGGGGTACCTCGGTTTTGCCGGGGGCAGCCGAAAATGCCGGGCCCCTCATTTTGGACTAGCCAGCTTTGTTGCGTAAAATGTAACTGTTCTAAATGCACTTAAAGTAAATCTGGTTTAACTTTCGTGTCGTTCCCTAATGAAAAAGAGTTCATAGGTACGGGAAATGAACTTTCAAAGTAAGCATGATAAATGTGTTACTATTTGTTTATGGAGAAGCGATGCTTCTCGGTTGATATTTCCAGGTTTTTAGAGGGTTAAAAAAGTTGTGTTTATGGTCTTTAGTCCATCGTACAACAATATTCTGTTGGCGCATTACACATGGCAATGATCAAGGACAACTACGAAATGGAGATTGAACAAAAAGCAATATTGGAGTAAGCTCAATCCAGGTACGTAATAAACTTATTGACTTATATAAAAACAGTTTTGAGAAGATGGGTCGCGTGCCATATGTGAATATCCGCAGAACGTCATTAGGTGGTAATGTCACGAACAAAATTAAAAGGAAAAGATAACTTTTTTCAAACTCTAAATAAAACAGAACTTTGACTGACTTTAGGGGGTTTTAAAACGGGTCTACAAGAAAAATACGGAGCGATGTATTTTCAAAAAATTTTTTGTTTTACGTCAACGCCAATCGGAGGAATTTTATGTAATTCGCTGCTTGTTAAAAAATAGGCCACCAGTTATTATAGTCATATAATTACTTATGCGGAGGATAACTTAGCAAAAAATCTTTGAAAAACTCGCGATTTTGTTTATACTTGGTGAAAAAAATATGTGCTTAATTAAGAATTACTGAAATTTTGAAAATAAATGTTTCCCAAAACTTGAAAAATTATTTTTAAACCTAGAGGAAAGAGCTAATCCACACATCCAATAATAAAATTTAATTTTAAGTTTGACAAATTGCATGGTTAATGTTTCATTAAAAAAACTTTAGTGTTTCATAATTGCGTGTGTGTACTAGTCCCTATTGGTGTAATTGGAGAAGGGACTTGCTCAGTTTTAACTCAACTTGCTCACGGAAAACTTTTCATGTCCCTGCGCTAACCCGGTGATGAAAATCGTCCGTGTACCTGAGGTCACACAACAGTGAGGATGCACTGTTGACGGCATCCCTGGTAGGCAGTTTCAACCAAGTCTGGGTGTGAGCAACGGGGTCGGTTGGTTATCCTTAAATTGGTTTTGTGCTCGTGTTAAACCACTCACTCGGAGAAAACTCACGCTCGACGTTCTGCTAGCGTGTCTTTTAGATGTGTGCTTTATACATATATCGTCTATCTTCGGCGAGGCTCCGGTTTAGTGGACATCTAGCCACGTGTATGCAATGCATCGTGTGCTCAAGGTAAAAAATAATAAAATGGGGAAAGGAAACTCAACCCTGAATAGTCTCGTGAGCGCTTCTCCGTATGTGGTTTTAGTACAACAATATGTTTTGCGGATGGGCTCCGTACTCTTGACGGCCATCCATCCCGACTTGGTTTTCGCGCATAGACAATGTGTCTTCTCAAGGTTAGATCCCTTGTAAAAATGGGTAAAAAGGGGTCTCACCCTGAACCAATAATTTTTATTTATGTCACATCACATTTGTGTGCGCATTTTCGGTGTTACGTGCCTTTGCACTACCATGTAAACTTTTCTAGCTCAAAAAAGAAAAATCTTTACTTAAGAAAGTTGCAGGATTTTGACCTATTGCTAGATTAGAAACCAACGGTCCTGCTTCTCGCGCTCCTAGGTATCGTAGGGTGACTCACAGGAAGAATTTATGTCCCCGTGAGCCTCATCTGTCGTCGCTCCATCAATACATAAAGACACACGAAGGGAATTAATCCTCGTGTGCATGTACCGCCAAATTATGAAAAAAATGAGACACAGGGAGTGTATTAATGTCCCTGTGTGCCGTTTACACGTATATCAGGGGACAGACAGGGCGTGCAATTTCCTGTGTGTATCTCTGGTGTCCGAGAAATAATAAATTGGCAGGGGGTTTAATTTCCCCACAAAGCTGCTCTACAGAAGTTGGTAAATCTTAAAAAAATTTACTACAATTATTTGTTAAAATAAAAAAGCACTCGTCAGTTTTGCTTTGGCTGTCGTCGATTTTTCTGTGCTGCTGTGCATGTACATTTGTTTTAATAAACAAATAGATGAGCTGGTCTGATATTATATATGCTTTCTGAATGTAGCTGAAAAAAACTACGTCTAGCATTAAACTGTTGACGAGCAGAAAATATTTATAGCTTATACGTGTGTATATATATTATGGGAGTAGACATGAATGTATACATAAAAAATATATATATGCAGGTGTATCTGCTTATTGAGTATGATTTAACGTAAATAGAAACACAAACGTGTTATGAGCCTCAGTGCTGTTGACATTATATGTTAGATGGGTAAAGGTTTTGTACATAGCGTAACTTGACAGAGGGGTTAGGGTTAAACTAAAAGGACAACAGGTCGAATCCGATATTTTAATTACGTCGAGTGTTTAATATACCAATAGTAGCAAAAAACTATTGCCAGCATGTAATTATACATTCCTCGTGTTAAATATTACGCGCACTTTATTTATAGTAATATCGTACCTTCTTTTAAATTTCAGACAACAAAAGTTCTACGGCTATCCTAGGCTATATTAGGCAACGTTATATTCGTGTAGAGCTTGTTAGGCGACGCATACAAAAATTATTCTAGCTCTTTCAAGTTCATAGTAATTTTTATGTGTTATGAAGTACGTTACTCTCCTCGGTATAGCATATAAATATTCTTTGACAGTAAATATAGTACCTGTAATCATGCCTTTGTTTCAACATTTTATTAATCGCGTTGATAATGGATTTAAACTGAATTTCACAGAAAATAGATTATAAAAATGGATAACTATTGCAAAGAGTGCATAAGGTTGTATATATAATGTCCGCACACATTTGAATGCTTTCAACTTGAAGGTGTGGTCAGATAAATGAAAATACGCATACATTCTCATGAAAATTTAGTGTGTTGAAATTCTAGACAATTTATAATTTTGAGAACGTTATAGTATCCCGTGGTACTGGTTTCGAACGCTAAAATTGCCGTGGAGTGAAATTTATCGAGAAATTGTCCTTCAGAATTCCGTACTGGCTTCCTGTCCCATGACGTGCACAAATGTATGTGTGGTTTTAGACCAAAGAGCGCATGGCATATATCATGATGTTTAACAGTGGTGTTTGTCAAACAAGAGAAAATAGTGGTATTCCTATTTTGGGTCGTGCGCGAATATTTGGGTGTGCATATGTATTGTGGTGGTGGGGTAAAATAATATTTCAGTGTTTGACTTAGTTTAATATATATATGTAAACATAAAATTTCTTACCTACTGTGAGTGCAACAAATACTGTGTGTACAGAAATATGTGTTCCTTTAAATTTATTACTATTAATGTATGTGAAATTAATGCTGAAAGATTAAAAAACGATTTGACAATGCTAAATCACTGTTATACATCGCATCTAACGTGTATACATAATTGATTGCGTTGTAAAGAGGCAATATCGTTCATCTTCGAACCACTGCTCAGACAGTTTGCCGTAGGCATATGCATAATCTCCGGTTACTCTGTAGCAAATTTGGCGTCCTCCGTGTTGTCTACTGTGTTATGTCGCTGTGGTGGTTGATTGTAATATGTGTGCTGTGGTGCATCTGACGCTGGGTGTCAAATTTGGCGACTTATTGGGGCTCGTAATTACGGTCAAACTAGGTGGTTTGGAAATGGTGCTATTGGTTCTTCGTATTCGTTGTACGGCAACATATGGGGTCGTGATGGACTTAAATCGAAAACCGATCATTGATATCGCTGACAATGGCTCAATCTGATGGCTGTATGATTGTAAAGACGACCAATATTAAATAACGCATCAATAATGTTGTCGATGAACAAAATATAAACGATAGTAAAAGATAGTTCATAACAGTGATTAACGATAACGAACTATAGACAATCAGTGAAACTGCAGCAATTAAACAAATGGTTATTGCATAATTAATATATGTGTGTATGCTTGTATGGAATGCGATGGCGCTGTGAATATGCGTATGATTAGGAAAATTTGAGGACAAATTTTTGACCGACGGAAGCGATAATGTAACGTATTGAATCCTCGTTATTAGTTTATTCCAACTATCTGATCCTACCAGCTTATGTGTAGTTCATACGCATCTATCGTGGGAAAATTTCCGTGGGAAACGTAAGTAAAAATTCCGAGCATGCTAGGCTTACAAAAATATAATCTGTATGATTTTGGTCGTAACTGGCAGGGGGGATGGTTTGGGCATATAGAGATTTTGATGCCAAATGTCATAGGGCCAGCCGCAGATTATCCTTACCAAAATTGGCTTCAATTGACCCGCCCGTTAAGAAGTTACGGACCTCATCCCCTCGGTTATTTCTGGTAATAAGAATTTAATTCTTGAAAAGTATAACTTTAAGAGAGTGTAAAACAATTAAAAATTTTGCAGTTCGTGTGCCAGGGCCATACTTTCGGGACCTATCGGATTTGAGTGTAGCTCTTGGGTGGCTTAAGTGTTAGGGCTACATCAGCGCAAATGTATATGCATTTGTGCTGAATTTTCTGTAAAATCTCAAAAATTGTTATGAGTTAGAGATTCCGAGAATTTCATTTTAAGGGGTTCTCTGACGCATAAATTAAAATCTATGTTAGAGAGCGAATTTTACAAATCTAAGAATTCATAACCCGGTTGGCAGCGATTATATTAAAAATTAACGCGTTAGAGAGATTTGAGAACTATGATTCTTTTGAGTTCCAAGAAATCTGGTTTAGAAAAGTTATTTAAGCGTTTGCGCTGTTAGATCAGGGCCTCAGGCAACCTCAGAAGCTGCGCCATTAAGGTGAGTACGGTTCAGTCGTATATGTGTTTAATGTGTGTAAAAGTTATAATTTGTTGTAGTCCGTGAAATATTTGCGTTATAAGTAGTGACACATTAAGGCCTTAGGATTAAGCTCGTAAAATATCTCTTGATGCTCGCATTGCTGTTAGTTCCTGTGTAATCTACGGTGGGACTAAACGCCCACGTAGGTTACAATTTGAAAAACTTACTTATTCCTTGAAATTTCAACATATATGGTATGTTTTTTATTCAAACTATATTCTTATTCTTAAATATATAAACTTATTCCTGAACGCAATATATAACAAGCCAGAAAAAGACAAACTAATATTTTGAAATCGGGTTTGACTATCCCAAACCACTTCAAAACAACTGAAAAGGTATGAAATATTCGGGCTGGGCTCCAGGTAAGAAACCATTGTATTATGCGTCAGCAAATCCTATATATAGGCCATTCTTGAAATCCTGGTATCAATACATAACCAAACAAATGAAGACAGACTAAATTCAGGAAATCGAGTTCATCGATATTTGTAATTTAACTAAAAAGCACATCGTCATTACTTGTTCGACCAAAACAATTTTTGTCCAAATCCACCCACTTGAAAATGAACAACACCATAGATAAA
This sequence comes from Trileptium ribeirensis, assembly GCA_030248225.1. Classification (NCBI taxonomy): domain Eukaryota; kingdom Metazoa; phylum Nematoda; class Enoplea; order Enoplida; family Thoracostomopsidae; genus Trileptium; species Trileptium ribeirensis. Next base: position 23,654 of record JASANE010018134.1, read on the forward strand.
AACTATTCACAACTTTCCAAATAGCGTCCTCTGTGGAAATTTCGCTCGCTCCATTTCAGTAAGCTGCAACACAAAAAGACAAAATCTGGAATAAGCAGGTACATAGTCCCAAAAATTATCCGAAAATTAAACATTATCTAAACGGTCGTAAATCCGGATAATGAAATATTTTGACGGGATATTTGGCTAAAAAGATTTTCCAAAAAATTAAAACGGCAGATTCTTAGTACGTCTATATCGCCGTGTACATACATTTGGACAGCAGTAAATACCACGTTCGAATTGTGGCTCTCGAGTCACGAGTTAACTTTCTGAGGATCTCCAGCGGGACCGCTCCCGAGTCACAGAGTCTCTCAATATTTCTGCAATTTATGTCAACATACTTAAATTTCCCCTTTGTGTGGTCAATTTCACAAATCAGAATGATCGTCTGTGACGTACCTCAATTATGCGTCGTTCACGTTTATTTGTATGCAGCAACTGCACACCATAGCCAGAATGGTCACAACTATTGCACGCACCTGAACTCGCGTGCAATGGAAATATCAGATGCACCCGTCGTGCAATGGTTATAACCTCTGCTGCCATGAGTGCAAAAAACATAACCATTGCACGTGCCTGTGCATTTGCAATGTCCATTGCAATAACGTCGTGCATTTGACGATACTATTGCATTCACGCGGGTAATGAAACCAGCAGTTGCATTCCAGCGTGCAGTGGTTATCATTACCCCTCGGGTAATGAGTTTTACATTTACACGCAATAGTGCAATGGTTTGCACCACTGCAAGCGTTAGTGCAATGGTATTCACAAATGCAATTTTTCGTGCATTCGTATACGTATAAGAGCACGCGCGGCATTTGTTGATGTATATGCGTGCTAAAATTCTCGAGCATTTGTTTATACCATTGCTTGCTTATAGTGCAATGTCTATTGTGTTGTCGTAAACGAGTGCAGCCGACATAGTGATTGCACTATGCAGCATTGTTTAGAAAACTCTCCGCTGCGGCAGCAGGTACTAAATCACCATTGTATTGAGTGTTGCAACTGTATGGCATCACGAACACTATGAAAAAAGCTACATTTTATGGACAATGTGGTTATCGGCAGCGCCCCGAATGGCATCCGAGGGTGCTACCCATGAGCATGTTTTTTATGTTTGGTATGCTACATGTATTGACACAACCGTGAGCTGCGACATTGTTTTTTCTTGTAACGAACTGCATCAAATGATTTTACAGATCAACTGCGTCATAAGCAGACCATACATTGGATAGCTTTAGCTGTTGCAAACCATGGAGTTAAAAGGTTTTTCTTACACAAGACATTGATTCGTATGCAGTGAAGTAATGCAGAATATTCCTCGTCTTTCAAGAAAATACGTATTTTGATTTTAAAAGTAAGATCACTCAACGCACGTGGTTTCAAACGTGGCACCGTGTTCCAGCCCTGGTTTAATCTTGTATACATTCAATGTATATGTATATATCGGTGAGAAACTGTTTCTTATCCTAACATTTGATTTAACTGCTAATACATGAACTGGACTGAAATTTTGTGTATTCTGGTGTCATTTGACGTTATTTAAGATTCATTGCTAAGACATATCACATATTTTACATCACCGTGCAGGCTCGTGTCAACTTTAGGGGCCGGACGTTATAACGTTAGAAAAAAAGAACAACTTAGAGTGGGGGGTTTGGGGGCGGCAGCCCGCCGACTTAGGCTTAGGCTTAGTACATGGCTCATATAGGGAACTTAGCTTAGGCTAAGACCAAGGCTTAGGCCTAGTATATCGAGAACGGCATGGCATGCATTCAACTTCGGCCCCTAAAGTTGACATAGGCCACAGTGCAAATACGCCTTATGACACTTCAATTGAGCAACCCAAGAAATTGATTAACAGAATAATGTATGATCTATCAATAGTAATATTTTTAATTGCTAACCACAAAACAGTTTCCCTCGATCTAAACTTTTTGAAATTTGCTATTAAAATTTCAGAAAAAATTATGTATTCATTCATATCGGCTATTAGCAGCCAAAACTATTGTTTAAACTATTGCAAGTTGAGACAAAGTTTTAACTGTGTATTGTCAGTTTCGTATACTGTGCTTTAATAACATAACCTAATGATATACAAGCATTGCTGACAGCACGTAAGGCTGATCGCAACGAGTACCGTTACCATGTAGGTTAAGTTAACTATGGATAAATTGCATCGCACCGCGGTTAACTGCTTATGGTTAAAATTCTCTACTTATACGGCTCGCAGGACTGTCCCCATGGTCGTGAATATACTGGCAGCATACGTACTACTGGCAGCCAACATAACTAAATGTTGTTATCATACTGTCGGGTTTGGTGCTAATTGTTTTTAACTCTTTCACGCCCAACTCTGCCAATTGGCATTAGCTCATAATGCTATGTTTTTAGCAAATAAAGGTTTTTTACCTCATTTTAGTACCTTTAACGGATACAAATTTTTTTATCTTAACTTTCGAATATTTTTGTCTGGTTGGTCCTATTTCATAGTAAAATGATAAATGCCGATACCACTTATTTTGTTTTTCGATTAAAGCTCCGGTTCTAGAGTTATGGGTTTGAGGTATGGTGCCCAAGCTGTTGTTTTATCATCACAGTTTTATAAACACATCCCGTGTCATACTCACAGAATTTATCTTCCTACAACATAGATTACTGGCGATTACATAGATTATTAGATTAACATAGCGGGAAAAAGTACTAAGTCAATTCGATCAGGTCAAACTCAGTACAATTTTTGCTCTATCATCAGCCGTAACATGGTAAAATGAGACCAGGTTCAGCCAAATGTTCACAACACGACTGGATTAAGGCAATGTAACTGAAATTATGACAAAGACGCAGCAATAAGAGATGGAAACATCAAAGTTTTGCCAAATATATGCAAATATGTTTTTTCCATCTATAACCTGAATGTAGCTGTATTGATACGAACCGGCTATTTTCAGAATGTTCACAATCTTTTATATTCAGAGTGCACATATGTATGCATACTGCCTTTTCATGCAGACCCTGGGGTATAAATTCAAAGTTTTCTGCTTCATATTCAGCGGGAAATTAGCAGAGATCTATAGCTATGGCATGCCTGTTTCAATTTGGTTAAAAGTTAACTGAACTTTATCGCTTACAAACGCAGGCGTACTATGGACGGCGTCGGAATTTTTGTACAAGTTTTAGCCTAAGCTAAAGAAACATACCGCGTAGGGCAAAGTTTACGACAACAAAATAACGATTGCGCTATAAGCAAGCAATGGTATAAACAAATGCTCGAGAATTTTAGCACGCATATACATCAACAAATGCGGCGCGTGCTCTTATACGTAGACGAATGCACGAAAAAGTGCATTTGTGAATACCATTGCACTAACGCTTGCAGTGGTGCAAACCATTGCACTATTGCGTGTAAATGTAAAACTCATTACCCGAGGGATAATGATAACCACTGCACGCTGGAATGCAACTGCTGGTTTCATTACCCGCGTGAATGCAATAGTATCGTCAAATGCACGACGTCATTGCAATGGACATGCAAATGCACAGGCACGCGCAATGGTTATGTTTTTTGCACTCATGGCAGCAGAGGTTATAACCATTGCACGACGGGTGCATCTGATATTTCCATTGCACGCGAGTTCAGGTGCGTGCAATAGTTGTGACCATACTGGCTATGGTGTGCAGTTGCTGCACACAAATAAACGTGAACGACGCATTATTCAGAATGTATATAATTCTTATATACATACCAAGTTATATTAATATACACTTGTTGAATTATGAGTAGTGAACGAAACGAGCGAAGTAAAGAATTCATACCAGCCGGAAAGGTGGTGAAGAAATGTCAGTTATTCGGTTTTTAGGGTGTAACGTATAATTCAACTGTGCCTAGACAGATTTTTTCGCGCCATATCCCTTTTAAAAACTTGAATTTTTTAATTGTGCCCTTTAGTTAGACTTTTAAGCATGACTCCAACATACTGAAAGGGCGGGCCGAAAGGGATTGGGTCGGGTCTCTAAAGCTCTGAAAAATCACTTTTTTGCAAATAAGCCTCTGTATTTGCTTATTATAATGCAAGCATGTTGTATCGTGCGGGTTTTCAAAGCGAAGTGATGAAGTTAGTCGATATACACAAACATATCTCCTTGGGACTATTCTGTGCTGTTAAATAAAGAAAACCCCTCTTGTTGTTATCTTTGTTTTAAGAACCCGGCGCAAATACTAACTGCATAAGTCAATCTACAAAAAGGTGGCCCAAGTTAGACTGATGCACGTGATGTTATATCTTCAAAAAAGATCAGATTAGTGGGGGTCCGGGGGCGGTAGCCCCCGATTTAATCTTTGGCTTTATGTAGAGGTTATTTAAGGGCCTAAGCTTAGTGTAGTGTACACCGAGGCACACTTAAGTAATACTTTAAGAAATAATACGTTATGTTTTTAAGAAGCTAAATAACCGACTAACCTAGGTAGAATACGCAACATAAATCACCTAATCCATAAATTTTAAATGAGTCAACATTATCCAGCCATATACAATGATTAGATTTAACGCTAACTTTCCTCTTCTAAAATTCCTATAACGGTTGTGATGACTTCAAGTCGCTGCGGTAACACATGTTTATAAACGACACACAAATGTTTAAAGCAGTGAGCATTGTTATGACCAACTTACGACATATTATGTGGAATAAATTTTAATATTATTATCCTTAGCTATAAAGAATATATATACTTTAGCTCATAACTCATGTAATCATGTCCTATTCTACAGTGCAAACAAAAGATTTATGTACTTTCTGTGGCTCAAAACTTGCGTCATATCATCGTTTTATAGAGTAAAGTACAAGGTTCGTGTACAGTACCTGTCAAGTTCTTTCGGCGTATAGACATTAAAAATTTGATAATTATACCACGTTTTATAACAAACTACTGTATACCACATAATGCGAATGCAAAAGTTTTGGAGTAGTGTAAAAACTGTATCAGCTGGGCTAAAACAATCTGTAGATCCGGAATCCTTGCCAACAATTATATCCGATCACATATTTTTATCAGAATGGTTCTTAAAATTTTTTGTAAAGCCTTCTCTGTCACAAAAATTTATCTTATGCACAGAATCCCTCAACGAACTCTGACTGCAATGTGCTTTGCGGAGGCAGGGTAAATTGATAAAAATAACCACATCGCCGGATAAGGCCAATCACACTAGTATGGCCAAGTCATCCATTTGTAATTTTTTTCTTTCACGAACTCCTGATACGACACTTATTGCTTCGCCAGGGAAACGATTTAAAAACGGCTATATCTGACAAACACAGAACTAAGAACGCAGTAACGCTGGAGCTGATATTTTGATCTGGTATGAATTCCTGAGTCAAAACACCGGTACACACTGTATTTTTGCAAGCAGAGGGCTTGGCAGATCCGCCTCGCGCCTTTTATGCTATGGACCTATTTTGGACAATGTTAGGTCCCGCTCTAAGTGAGGGCGGCGGGGAAACTTGGGATGGGCATTTGAGGGCAAAATGTGGGTCTAGTCTTGGAAGAACACAAAGGATTAGACAATTATTCGAGTGGGAAAAAAACTTGGCATGATCCAAACTTTCAGTGTCCACGGCGGCACAATTTTTGCAGGAGGTCTAGCTATGCGGTATATGTTGCTTCGATTGGGCTCAAATTCTTCTAGAGGTTTGGCCGCATATACAAATGGCTAGTTGTAAAATGTTCTAGTCCACCCCCCCCCCCCGCGCCGCACTCTTCCGGGCCAATTCATTAGCTCGATTTCGCCTAAAGTTGCCAACCCATAGCTTTCAAGCACCCAGGCGATTTCACACAGAGCTCTTACTCTGCGTCGCAATCTGAAACCCGACCAAGTCATCGTGGTTGGCGGATGCAGAATTCCTGTTGGGGCGGTGTCCTGCCAAATTTGGGATGTAATACTCGCTGCGGGGGGGTCCTGATTGCTCCCTAATATAGCCTTACTCCTAGGGTGCTACGCTACTCCACGACTGGTAGCCGTCATTGCGTCGGCCGAGAAGCAAGCAATAGCAGACACAAACAAGTGTACAGCAACATCCGTCTTTAAAAATTACATCAAACTAGCTATATAATTATCAACGTCGCAGAACAGCGTTACAGTAATAATAATAATACGAACGGGACGAGAAACGAAAGCTCACACACAGACAAGGCCAATAAACCAAACATACATTAACAACATATTATGTATGTAGAGAGTAAGACAAAAAAATATTCCGCAGACCACAAATAACAACACCCAACTACTCGCTACTATTGTAGTGTTGTAGAGTGGAGATACACAACTACACAATAAAACATTAGCAAAGCAGCACAAAGGAGGAAAACACGAAGGAGAGGACCATCCAGTAGTCGGAGTATACCCCCTGTCTAAAAGCTGGGAACCCAACACTCCCAATTAGACACACATTTTGTATATTTTGTTTTTCCCGATTTCCCAATTTCCCGTTTTCCCAATTTCACTTCGGGAAAACGGGAAATCGGGAAAATGGGAAATCGGGAAAAACAAAATATACAAAATGTGTGTCTAATATATGGGACACACACAACAATGTAATATAATAGCCCCTAAAGGTGACATGGGCCGTATTTATCATAACTAAAATAGTACCTGTCACAATATTATGATTTCTATCTGAAATGCTATCACTGCCTACTAGTTCACAAAGTTTAAAATCTTCGTAGGATAAGGAGTATGTGGATATATCTGTCTTTGAGTCCAGGAAGTATATGAATCAAACTGATTTAAGGCGAATACCTAAGCTACACTCAGCGACAAAAATTTAGTAAGTAAGGCACTGGACACACTCCAGCGAATAAAAACACCACAGTAAGGACAAATCTTTGAACGCTCTGCTAGCTACCACTGCCTTGAAAGATAGCCAACCGTGCGCTTAGCAATTTCAACGTAGAGTCTCACTGTAACACATTAATAGCCGAACATGTACAAAAGTAAGAATAAATATATTTCCTAAAGATAATCAAAGGACTGTAGGAACAAGGGTATTGCCACTTTTCGACGGTGTGAAGCACACCGTGCCTTATTTATAGTTTTTGACAGTTTGCGGTATAATCTTGTCAGCAAGTATATGGTCTAGATACAAATATGTAGAGTTTTTTAAAGCTACAGAGCATAACTGACTAATACACCGCTTTAGCAACAGAGTGTGTCCGTTACTGTTAATTCTCGCGAAATTGGTAACTAATAATATGCGCCACACCATAAACAAAACTTGTACTAGCCAGGGGGTGCCGCACACCGTCGAAAATTGATTTATGGTATGAGTGTGACTTTGGCTGTGTATACGGTAGCTTGGCGACTACAGGAGGATAAATGTTTCAAGCAGCAGCGACATATTAACGTAAACACCGCACAATATAACATACATTGCCCGCCACCTTTATCAGTAACATCAAGAGCTGATGAAGAACAACTCTACTGAAGAGTGTTATTCGCTTCAGCTTTGTTGTTTAACCGGCCGCGGTACGCCGAGGTCGTGGTCGCCCTTACCCACCCTCCCTCCGGTTTCTGACAAACCAAGTGGTTCGTAGACATGACAACCCTATCCATTTTCATGGACCACCACATTCACACGCCTGACTAGGTTCTTGTGCGAACATTAACTTGTACACCACCAATGTTTTTGGAACCACTATATTTACACTCCACACATGCTCTGGCACCGTTAAATTCAGAGCCCAAAGATTTATGACCACTAAATTATAGCCCAGCCATATTATGAGACCCCTATTTTAGGCCTTCCACAGGTTCGTGGGCCACTAAATTATACCCTAACCATGTTCTTGGACAACTAAATTTATACCTATCCATGTTCTTGGACCATTATTTCGGACACCACCAGATCCCTGTACCACTAAATCTAGAAAAAATAACTTTTTCTGGCTTTGGTGGTCAATGTACCTGGTGCGGGTTCTGAAATAGTGGTCCAAGAACCTGGGGGTTGAAAGGGTGGTGCAATAATAAAGGTGGGCAATAATTTATATGTCGTGAACCTGTGGAGTCTGAATTTAGAGGTGGAATAACGTGGGTTTCGTGTCAATTGTTAGTACAACAACATGGGTGGGATATAAATTGATGGTTGAAAAGGCTGGGGGCGGGCATCTGGATGTGGTGGCCCATGAAGATGGGTGGAGTATTAATGTTTGTGACCGACTTGGTGGTTCATAAACGTGTGGGGTAAGAGCGAAAATGACATACCGCGATCGATTATACAGCAAATATGAAGGGTGTCACACTCAGGCTTCGCATGGGAATGGGATGGTAACCCACTCGATTCCCATGGGATTCTCATCCCACATTAAGGAAATTCGGCGCACAAGCTTGGTATTTTTGGTAACAACCAGGGACCGCTATGACTAGGAAAAATTCCGGAAGCTTGAAGCTAATATTTATACATATATATGCAACCACTGTTGTGGTCCTCAACGCATAGAACTTTTGCAAACTTTTATCCATGGTCCACGGTGATGTAAAGTTCACTACCGAGGCGACTGTTCGAGTTCTTCAATATCGGTTCAACATCCCCCTCGGCAGAGGGCCCGCGGTCGGCAGCTATGTTAACTGATAGCCCCTGGACCTCATTAGTGCTGCTAAGTACAAACGGTGCGGTGGTTTTCAGATAATAACAGGGGTGCTAGAGATAAAATTGTCAAGCAGGCTGGGAGCCACGATTTTAAGCGAATCCGTGGCGTTCATAAACGCTTAAAGTACAAACTTACCTCTTTTCGTCTGGATAAAATTTTCCAAAAGATAATAAATCTGTCTCTCGCGAACCAGCGTTTACCAAGATACCAACACGTCTCGGGTGCTAGACTTCAAATGTAAGTTTTGTGAATATTTATTTACTGTCCTCACTACTCTCATCAATCCCAAGGGCTTGTGCGTCCAGATAAGCCGTTATTTCATCAGATGATACATCAAAGTCTCTGGTGAGCTGCTGGATGTTTATATATATAATACTTAATATACATCATGAACTGTCGCGAGTAAACACATGCTGCACCTATCGACCATCCCATTTTATAATAGCCGATAGCGAATCGCAATCCCTTGTTACGGGACAAATGTGAAATTTTCATCGGTTTCTCGCTAACAGAAAATTGACAAAATCAGAAACAAGTACGAACAATACACCTTGGATTTCGAGCAGAATTTTGACGATTTTCAATTGGCAAGGGTACAGTTATCTAATGTGTAACAGGGCCGTTCCGGAATCTAGCACTCAAAATCCTATTCGGACGCGTTGGCACATGGCTGTTTGTATATAAAAAGGCCGTATTGTAACAGTTAACCGATTTTGTATAAAAATATTGCTTACATTAATGAACTGTTTTGTATAAAAATGTTGCTTACATTAATGAACCGATTTTGTATAAAAAAATGTTGCTTACATTAATGAACCGATTTTGTATAAAAATATTGCTTACATTAATGAACTGTTTTGTATAAAAATGTTGCTTACATTAATGAACTGTTTTGTATAAAAATGTTGCTTACATTAATGAACCGATTTTGTATAAAAATGTTGCTTACATTAATGAACCGATTTTGTATAAAAATGTTGCTTTCCTTAATGAACCGATTTTGTATAAAGTGTCGCTCATATTAATAAACCTTTTTGTTTTGTATAACGATGTTGCTTTATATTAGGGGATCGTTTATATACAAATGTTGTGTTATATCAGTGATCTGTTCCGCATAACATGCCGCGTATTTTTGTTGTAAGTTGTGATTTCGCTAGGGACGAGTGTTGTAACCTGACTAAACTATGAGCAAATGAGCTGCCCCAACCGACCGATAAGACTGAAAATGGAGCTCCGCACCGGCGGAAACTGGAAATTAGTCGACAACCAACCAGCAGACACTATGCGCTATAGGTTGACGGTTACGACCGTCCGGGAATAGGAGGCCCCTGGCTGCATATTCAGGAAAACAAGTTTGTTAAGACTGAAATCAAAAATATTAAATTTACTTGGTCTTAGCGATACGCTGAGTAATGGTCACGGAAAACAGCAAGTCGCAACAAGCGGAAATCATACTTTTGGTCGCCTTCGCGATTGTAAGGGACGACGAATAACGGGTTAATTCGAAGACCCGCCACCGTCTATGGTATCCTGATCCGGAAAATAACCGGAGCAAGCTGGTAGAACACTTTGGGGAAGTGTGAGTGGACTTCCAAAACCGCTCCGAACAACGCCAGAGCTTCGCTTGTAACATGTAGAGACAATCGCTACTTACGCTAGGTGGGATTGTAAACGCAGAACCCGGATTGTTACCTTCCATATATTTAGGGCATACCATATATAAAGTATGCGAATGTATCTATTTGCGTGTTTATACAACCCTTTTAGGTAAAACCGCTTAGTTTCTGCAGCCCATTGTAGTATGCAATTAATACAAACCCCACTTTTCGACATCCTCGTTGCCCTATCCCGCTTTCGAACCGGTGCATGCGACCCCTTGTTTTGTTCATCGTGACTAGTTGAATCCAACGATATGTGCCGGACCTCCGTCTGAGCCCTTGCTGACTCGCGGTAGCCCCGCCAAGATGCCTAGAAAGCTGTTGTCAACCGCTGATGGGCACCGATAAATCGAGATTTTTTCGCTCAACTCAAAAATGGGCGAACCACCCCTCATTGGATTCGTCTCGATGAGACATCTCCAAAAATACCCGGCGGGTCTCGGTCCGCCGCCCCGTTAATCTTGGACAACCAACAAAGGCACCCCTACCGTAGCCATCACTCTCTCTAATCGCCGCGATTTCAGTACCGTTTTTACTCCTGCCACCCCAGTAGCAATATCACTCCTCGTTCAAATCGCCGTTGGACGGTGAGTCCAACGATACCCGGCGGGCGTCGCTCCGCCCAACCGTTAACGCAGGAGAGCCCGCTAAAGCTCCCCATACTAATATACATCGGAACCCATGTGTGGGTCCCGACCCGCCTCTATGTCTACCCCCCTTGTGTTTGGTATCGATCTACCCCGTTTTCCGTCCTGGGATCGAATCTGACCCCAGCCCCTCGAAAATCCTCCCGGATTCCCCTTGTCACGCTTCCCTTCCCACGCCCGCCTCGTGTCCTAGCTGTCCTTTCGCTTTTTGTCCTTCGCTCTCTCTCTAACCGACGTTTCTGGTCTGTTTTCTTCTTTGTTGCTTCGTTGTTGTTGTGTTTGACGTGGTGTGTGTATGTGTTTATCCTGAGCGACCTTTCTGTCGCTCAGGACGCCAATATGTCTAGTACGAAATGTGTGCAGTGTATGTGTTTGTGCATGTGTATGTGTGTAGATGTGAGGACATACATATATATATGTACATATGTATATAACCATATATAAGGACACAGAAAAAACGGACGGACGAGGACACCACGTACTAAAAGACGTTAAATTTCAGAGTTTTACGGACGAACAAAATACGAACGAATAGAACGAATGGGGGGCGACTTTAGGGCCCTCCCGCGGACATCCGGCGATAAGGACGGGAAATTGGGACTTCAAAATTTACTTTTCTTGGGAAAATTTTGACAAAAATCACAGATGGTCAACTTCCGAGTACTCGGAAGATTCAAACTTGATGTCGGCAAATTTAATTGAAGCCAACTGACTCTCTTTAAGGACATCGACGTTTACGGTAGCCGCCAAGATTCGAATTTCCGGAAGTGTCCCTAATTGGACACTGGACAGAAAACCCAAAAAAGTGGGCGTCAAGAAATCGCCAACGATTGGACGGCAACAAAGTCGCCATCGTAACATACAGGCAGAAATTTCGAGGTTACGACCAACGCGTCGAATCTTGGAATCAGTTTGACTTCGGCAGCGCGGAGTTCGGTCGACTCTACTGACCGGCTCCGACGCAGGACTTTCATGTGTTAATTGTACATTGTTTTCACTTGCTCGGTGGCTTTCCTTTTCTTCGCTCTTCGCTTCGTTATTGGATCGGTCGTGAAAGATTTCTGCGCAGGCATACACCTAGCGAAGGGGGTTCAGCTGGTGCTGCCCCAAGGATCCACAGCCGTAAGTATGAGAAAGGATCGGCATATGCAGGGGTTTAGTTTCTCTGCTGTGTGGACAGTAACAGGCCGTTCGTATAGGTACCCCGTGAATGTAGCGTGTCCCCTTCGTGTAAACAGACTCAATAACTTTGGATCTTAACCCGCGGTTTCCCGCCGAAATGCTACACACAGACCCAACTAGAATAAATATCTAGGATCGAATTCCGAAGTGGAAGCGCGAGGCGACTTGGGGTACGTAGGTACCGAGCACAGGGAAAATTAACCAGCCAAGTCGAAGTCAGTCTGATTCCCCGTGGTCTTAGGTAAGGCACAACATATTGGACGCCTCTCGTCCAGACTTTACATGACTTGCTTCTTTTGCGTTAGAATCAACGAATTTTCCTGAGCCGACCACGGTAAAATTTCGGGAACGTGCATGCCGCAGAAAATAGGGACTTATTCAATGGTTTTGATATTATGGTTTACAAACTTATAGCTTAGTGGATTGTTCAACGCCCATACCGTGTTTGTGCTTGGACAGAAACTCAGATTAGGGACGGAGGGCTAGCCTCCGTCGGGCTTTAGAAAGCCCTCAAAATTTCTTCTATTTCATCGAGTTAAGAAAATTTGGGAATTTAAAAGACTAAACAAATTCTAGGGACATTAACTTGAGCTTAAGGTCTTTGCTGCTTTTGCGGAATGTTGTCTCGGAATCATCTTTGCTCAGTTGTTTGAATCTGATTTAAGAGCCCGTAGACGACATAGTCGGTAGGTATCCCAATTGCACACCCATCGCATCAGGACGACTGACCGGAGTACCTCTAGGTGTCCCCTTGTCCCCGTGTGATCAAAATGAGCTGGAGGAGCATGCCCCCAGCTGAGCAAAATTTCGCCGACATTGACCGAGGACGATGGTGCATCGTTTTGTGGTGACACACCAGTTTCGACTCCAAATAACTATGTGGCTAAAACAATTCAATTTACCGGTGTTCACCGTTGCACTACGCAATGGTCTTCTCTCGAGGCCACTGTCAAAAAGAGCTAGAATTAAGGCCTGCCCCCTGAGGCATCACTAGGCACCGCCATTGCGGGAGAAACACATTGTGTCCCCGCCTCCAAACAAAATTTTAGGATTTTCTAAAAATAAAGAAAACTTACCTCCTCGCCCGGGCCATTTCGGCCCCAAACCGGGCGAGTGCAAAACCCCTTTTTCTTTGTGGAGCGAGTTTGATCGCTGAGTTTAGCTTTTCTTTGATTTTAGCTCGGTTGCCCGTTAGGCTATGTACTATATATGGCCAGTTTCACTTTTTCTATAGTTTCAGTGTCAGCCAGTTGCATTTTCCCGTAGTGTGAGTTGATCCTGCACGGAGAATATCCGCTGCAGTTTCATTAGTCTTAACCACTCAGCCTTAGGAACACGACGTCATTAACAACGAAGTCAATGATAACTCAACTGCACAACACAGCAGGTGAGACGCTGCATACAGCAGTGTATTAGGACGACAAAATCGTCGTTAGAGAGAGGCAAAGGACAAACAACCGAAGAGAAAACAAAAGACGCAAATGCGTCCGGGGCCGATCGCCCCTGTCCCGACTATCCAAAACGGCCCCCCAACGGTAGTAAATGAGGCCAAGTCACTCCTCGGCTCGGTGCGTTGAGCCCGTAGAACTTGTTCCCACCAAAATCACAGGGGATAAATCAAACTAAATCCAATCAATCAGGCTCGCCGCTGGGGGCGGCCTCGAAACTTACCTAGAAGGGCGTGTCGTGTCATTCAACGTCACGACCGCGTTCCCCTACCCGAATGTACTGAATTTTACGCCCTCCCTTTCCTCTTCTCCTGCTTTCCGTTCGGTCAGTCGTACCTTGGATAGACAAATTGATCAGACACGATAGCGGAAATTGTTCGGTCGGCGTGACAATCGAATCCACATCGAATATTCACCGGATTTCCGTATTGGTACTGTTATTAGAGCAGAGCTCGTAGGGCCAAACCCCGTTTTCACTTTCACTTTTCCCAATGGCTTAGTTTACTGATGATCGCCGTATGTTTGAGTTAGTGTGGTAGGAGCATTTTTCTGAAGCACTCTAGGGCCCCTGCTTAGTGCGCTGCATAGCTGAGTAGTTCGCTATCATTAAGTCGAAGCAGGGATAACCGCCCCTAGTTCGCAACGTGGCGAATATCTGTACGCTCCAACCCTGATTGGTCTTCTCATCGCCCATTGCCCGTAATTGATTAACCCGAAGCGACCTCTGCGAGTTTCTGCTAAACTCCCCTAAGGTGATTTACTTAGGTCGTTTCGGCAGACGCTCGGAGACACTCGTCCCGACACTAAACTTTGATCTTGTAAATAAACGTTGTATTTTGAAACTCCGAGTACAGTCTTATTCGATACCGAGACGATAGGGCGTTTTTCTTTTCTGGTTTGTCCGCTCGGACGAGCAGGCGCTGCCCGTCATGGCTTGTGGGCGAGAATGTCACAAGCACTGGCGAGCAGAGCCTTCTGTCATTTCTATTTACGCTCTAAGGAAATAACCGGATAACACAAGCAAATTTTTATTAATGTACGACCGATATTCAAAATTTGTTAGGAATCCGCTCTACTTTGGGTAAGTCCAACCGTCCACTGGTCAAAATTCCAGTGCACTCGCGTAGAATTTACTGAAAAGAGCAGGCCACGCCATTGATAATCCGACATTAAACGCTCAGGGCTCGTCGGAACCCTGTGGGGCCACATAGGTCAATGCTCTAACAAGGAGCATACCGCGATCTTAACTAGGTAAACCAACTTGAGCCTCAAATTTCTAGGGACACTTTGACATTTTGTTTCAACACTTATCACACAAAAAATAGGACTAAACAACTTCCGATGAGTCTAGGATAGGGAATAGCGGCTAAGCTCCATGACCTGCGAGCAGTTGTCGGTGCTAGCCTCCCTGGGGGACCTCAGAAATCATACCCGATACTAGACACGTGCGCAACCTTTCGGGCGGGGTCCGAACACACCCAGTGAAGCGCGCCTGCGGCCTGCTAAGCTGCGTAGCTTCTTGGGTCTGACCAAGAATAGGATGACAATTTAGTATTCACGGTCCACCCTTGAGGTTATGATAGCCGGGGTCGTATGGGCATGGTGTTAGGAAGTTGCGCCATGCAGCTGCGTCACCGGTTATTACAAATGCTTATGAGCTTTTAATTTGTATTCGTCTCTGTTCGCGAACAAATGTTATGCAATACTAACGTCACAAATTAATCGTATCTACGATCTATGCAGCTTTCACAGAAAAATGCGTCCACAACCGGGCAGTTTTGTCTCTTACGGGCGTCCGTAAGAAACAAAAATATCTTAAGGCTGGCTGTATAATATTTTAGTCTCGTACAGATACCTATAAGGCACTTTTGCCTCTTATAGTCAATTGTAAGATATTTTAATCTCTTACATACAACTAAGATATTTTAGTCTCTTACAGCCGTCTGTAAGAGATTTTTGTCTTTTAAAGCTGGCCACAAGAGATAAAAGTCTTTACAAGTCAAAAAATCTTTAACAACCGGCCCTACGGGACAAAAATATCTTGAAGACAGCTATAACAGATTTTAGTTTGTAATGCATTGCTGTTAAAGACAAAAGTATCTTAAAGCCACCCGTAAGAGACTTCAAAACTTTACGGATAGCTGTAAGAGACATTTGTCTCTTATAGCTGGTCATAAGAGAGAATAGTTTCTTGCAGCTAACAGAAAGAAACAAAAATCTGTTACGGCTAAGTGAAATAGGCTAAGTGAAAATGTGAACCGCACCATTTTAATATAGGTGTCCCTCTCCACTTTGATATTGCTGCCCCCACGAGTTTGACATTGGTGTCCGCCTCCAGTTTGATATTGGTGCCCCCTACAGTTAGATATTGGTGCCCCCTCAACTTTGATATTTGTGTCCCCTCCAGATTAATATTGGTGCCCCCCTCCAGTTTGACAGTGGTGCACCCTCCAGTTTGATAGTGGGCTCCCCTCTAGTGTCATATTGGTACCCATCCAGTTTGACATTGGTGCCCCCTCTAGTTTCATATTGGTGCCACCTCCAGTTTGATATTGGTGACCTCTCCAATTTGATATTATTACCTATGTTATAGGTGCTGAAGGTCTGTCGGCATGGGCGAGGTGTTTTACCGAATTTATTGGTGGAGTGGTAGGCAAAATTTTTGTGACGTTTATAAACTCGTAATGTTTTCCGATTTGGCTGAACATTTTTCCTCATTTATACCAGTTTTCCACACTTGTTAATATTTTCCTTTTTCCTTCAATTTTTCCAAGCGAACTTCGCACGCGTTAGAGTAAAGCAATGGAGAGATCCAGGGCCTCAGAGGGACTAAATATGGCTTATGGTGGCAAATCGTTACTTGGGTAATCCCTACTCCCTGTGGGTAGCTATGATCTATTTTTGTTAAATCCTGCTTCATTTATACTAAGTGTTTAAGTATTATTCGAACGTTAGAAAGCAGCACTGTAGGGATAGTTCTAAATATTTATTCTCTGGGCGTAAGAACACATTTCGGAAGCAAAACACTACAGTCAACGTTCGTTCAGTTTCGTATGCACTATAGGAAAGCAACTCAATAAGTTGTTTTCATTTTATATTTGTATTTCCAAAAAGCTTTGTGATAATTATCTCGCGAGAAAACCGATTTTAAATGGTATATGTATTTTTATAGGAACGTTAAGCGCATAATTTTCATCGTAATAAACAGCAATAGATGTACATTCTCGTCAAGTCTTTAGCACCGCGAGCATAGCGGTGATTTACAGGTTTTCAAGGAACCTATTGAAACAAGAATAGTTATTGGGATGACGAGCTCAGCTTGGAGTTCCTGAATAATTTAATCCCGCAATATTAGTTTAAAAGCCAAGTCTTTCTATAAAATACCAGTAGCCGTCTATGTACATGATTTCATCACATTTCTAACTAAATTTTTATTGTCAAGAGTACCACATAGTATATACATACTTGCTTGAATGAACTCTGAGAAGTTTCTGAAAAAAAAACATTTGTTGACATGTTCGAACTAGGTTAATTGTCGACATATAAGCTTTGACATAACATTTGCAAAGATATATTGACTCATGTGTTCTCATTGAAAATGCATTATTACTTGTCGATTTTCGAACAATTCAACAAAAAATATAAAATGAACGCGATACTAGAATGATTGGATTCCACGTCGTAGCTCGCTGTGTTTGCGAACAAAGCCAGCCTAATCCAAAACCGGTAGCGTTTGGTTTGTAAAAAATCGGTAATTATCTTTGAATTTTCGTGAACACAAATTTGCCGGATCGCTACGTGTGTTCGAGAACTGTTTTGCGACATATTACGGTTCATCAAAAAACGTTCGGTAACAGTTTTTTAACCTTAATAGCAAAATAGTTTGGATGGTTGGTGGGCGCGGGTTAAGCTTACTCTCGCATGAACAACTTTTGGATGAAGTTTTCCTCAACTTAAATAGAAACATGCCCGCCTCGCCGAACTTTCACTCTATGGTCGCGGAAGATACCGGCACTGCAAGCAAAACTTTCGCAACACTGTTTTAGCAGAGGCAAGTTTTGACATCGTTCCAATACTTGAGAGGTTGCTCAAATGGTTGCCGTATGCCTTCAAAGATAACCTAGTTCGCGAACTCAATCTCGTATCCAACTTTTTGAATTTATCTGGCAATTCATCTGCAGCCATTTGATCGAAAACATGGTCCTACTATTGGATGCCTTATTGGATGCCCGTAGCAGCTTTAAAATGCATATGTCTAAGTACATGATGCAGGGCTATAAGTGTCGTAACATTAGCTGATATTAGCGGTAATATTTTTACCTAAAACATCTTTTCATGTAATCTAAGCTTCTCTTTATACTCATTATATGTAACAGGGCCGCTTCGGCCCTGCCACGAGCATTTCAGGACCTTCGTACTCAAAATCGTAGCGGGAAGCGTTGGCACATGGCTGTTTGTATAAAAAAATGTCATAAACTGTTTTGTATAAAAATATCGTATACCGTTTGTATAAAAATGTCATAAACTGTTTTGTATAAAAATATCGTATACCGTTTGTATAAAAAATGTCATAAACTGTTTTGTATAAAAATATCGTATACCGTTTGTATAAAAAATGTCATAAGCTGTTTTGTATAAAAATATCGTATACCGTTTGTATAAAAAATGTCATAAACTGTTTTGTATAAAAATATCGTATACCGTTTGTATAAAAAATGTCATAAACTGTTTTGTAAAAAAATATCGCATACCGTTTGTATAAAAAATGTCATAAACTGTTTTGTATAAAAAAATATCGTGTACCGTTTGTATAAAAACATATCGTATACCGTCTGTATAAAAATATCGTATACCGTTTGTATAAAAATATCGCATACCGTTTGTATAAAATATCGTACACCGTTTGTACAAAAATGTTGTATACTGTTTGTATTAATTGCCGCAATTGACCATCGGGACGAGTGTTGTGTGAGGTACGCTGAACGAAATAACGAAATCAGGTTGATCAAGCCGATTTAGGATACTGGACCCCACGCTACACACCGACAGAGAGTAAGCATCACGCTGGAACCACAACCAGCCGCCGCTACGCGTTAAAACCGTGACGGTTACGACCGTCCGGGAATAGGGGGCCCTGACTGCACGTTCAAGAAAGCAAGTTTGTTAAGACCGAAATCAAAAATATTAAATCTACTTGGTT
The DNA here is from genome assembly GCA_030248225.1 of Trileptium ribeirensis. Taxonomy (NCBI): domain Eukaryota; kingdom Metazoa; phylum Nematoda; class Enoplea; order Enoplida; family Thoracostomopsidae; genus Trileptium; species Trileptium ribeirensis. The sequence continues at coordinate 42,472 of JASANE010018134.1, forward strand.
TTAGCAATGTACTGAGTAATGGTCACGGAAAACAGCATGTCAAAATAAGCGGAAATCACACTTTTGGTAGTCTTCGCAAGCATGCGGAACGACGGATGCCGGGTTAATTCGAAGGCCCGCCACCGTCTACGGTGCCGTGATCCGAAACATAACCACAATAGACGGGTAGAACACGTTGGGGAAGTGTGAGGGGACTTCCAAAACCACTCCGGACAACGCCAGAACTTCGCCTGTAATACGTAGAGACAATCGCTACTTACGCTAGGTAGAATTGTCACCGTGGAACCCGGACTATCACTTTCAATGTAGTTCGGACATATCATATACAAAATATGTACATGTATCTATTTATGTGTGTGCCCTGTGGACAACTTTTTAGGCAAAACCGCCTTGTTTCTGTAGCCTATTACAGTATGCAACCAATACAAAACCCCACTTTCCGACATCCCCGTCGCCATACCCCGCGTCAGAACCGGCGCATGCGACCCCTCGTTTTGTTCATCGCGACTAGTTGAATCCAACAATATGTGTCGAACCTCCGCCCGAATCCCTGCTGACCTGCGGCAGTCACTCAAAGATGCCTAGAAAGCTGCCGCCAACTGCTCATGGGCACCGACAATTCGAGATTTTTCGCTCAACTCAAAAATGGGCGAACCTCCCCTCATTGGATTCGTCTCGATGAGACATCTCCAAAAATACCCGGCGGGTCTCGGTCCGCCGCCCCGTTAACCCGAACGACCAACAAACGTGCCCCCACCGTAGCCATCACTCTCTCTAATCGCCGCGATTTTAGTACCGTTTTTACTCCTGCCGCCCCAGTAGCAATATCGCCCCTCGCTCGAATCGCCGTTGGACAGTGAGTCCAACGATACCCGGCGGGCGTCGCCCCGCCCATCCGTTAGCGCAGGAGAGCCCGCTAAAGCTCCCCATACTAATATACATCGGAACCCATGTGAGGGTCCCGACCCGCTTCTGTGTCTACCCCCCTTGTGTTCGGTATCAATCGACCCCGTTTCCCGTCCTGGGGTCGAATCTGACCCCAGCCCCTCGAAAATCGTCCCGGATTCCCCTTGTCCCGCTTCCCTTCCCACACCCGCCTCGTGTCCTCGCTGTCCTTTCGCTTTTGCCCTCGTTCTCTCTCTAACCGACGTTTCTGGTCGGTTTTCTTCTTTGTCGTTTTGATGTTGTTGTGTTTGACGTGCTGTGTGTGTGTGTTTATCCTGAGCGACGTTTCTGTCGCTCAGGACGCCAACATGTCTAGTACAAAATGTGTGTAGTGTATGTGTCTGTGTATGTGTGTAAGTATAAGGATATATATATATGTATATATATAACTATGTATTTAAGGACACTGAAAAAACGGACGAACAAGGACACTACGTACTAAAATTCGTTAAATTTCAGAGTTTTACGGACGGTCGAGACATGGACGGATAGGACGAACGGGGGGCGACTTTAGGGCCCTCCCACGGACACCTCTCTTTAAGGACATCGACGGTTTACGGTAGCCGTCAAGATTCGATTTTCCGGAAGTGTCCCCAATTGGACACTGGACAGAAAACCCAAAAAGTGGACGTCAAGAAGTCGCCAACGATTGGATGGCGACAAAATCGCCATCGTAACATACAGGCAGAAATTTCGAGGTTACGACCAACGCGTCGAGTCTTGGAATCAGTTCGACTTCGGCAGCGCGGAGTTCGGTCGACTTTACTGACCGGCTCCGACGCTTGACTTTTACCGTATAGTTTTACTTCGATTTATGCTCTCTCGTGTTTTTCGTTTCCTTCGTTTGGAATGGGCTTCGACGGTTGGAGGTCCCGCGTAGACATCTTCCGTCTCGCGGAAGGGGACTAGCAGTAGCTATCCCGGATCAAAGTCTAGAGGAGAACCGACTGTATGGGGGTTTACTTTCCCCAGATGTAACAGTGACAGGCCATTCATAGGCAGTTAGTTAGGTTCATTGAAAAGCCTCCACGCATCGAGACCCGTTTTGGGCATCGTGAGCGATCGCACGGGAGTGCTGTGGAGCATAGGACAAACAGCGGAAGTCCGTCTGATTCCCCGTGGTCTTAGGTAAGGCACAACGAAATGGACGCCTGTCGTCCAGGTTTTACATGACTTGTTCCCTTCGAGTTAGGGTCGACGAATTTTCCTGAGCAGACCACGGTAAAATTTCTGGAACATGCATGCCACGGAATTTAGAGAATTGTTCAATGGTTTGCTATTATGGTTTCCAAATTTGCAGCTTAGTTGAACGTTCAACGCTCATGCCGTGTTTGAGCTTGGACAGAAACGCAGATTAGGGACGGGGGACTAGCCTCCGTCGGGTTTTAGGAAACCCTTAAAATTTCATTTTGCTCTCCGAGTTAAGAAAATTTGGGATTATAAAAGACAGATCAAATTCTAGGTATTACTACTTGAGCTTAAGGTGTTTGCTGTCTAAACGGATTGCTGTCTAGGGAACGTCTCGGTTTAACTTGTTTGACTTCGACCGTAGGGTATTTGAATCAATTCTGTAAGTATTTCATTTGAGTGCGAATTTCTTTGCGACGACTGACCGGACTAACTTTAAACGCCCCTCTAGACCCCGCTTTATTCCAAAAACGAGCTGGAGGAGTGAACCTCCAGCTGAACAAAATTTAGCCGACCTCGACCTAGGACGATGACGCGTCGTTCTATGGTAATACACAGGTTTGGCT
>JASANE010018135.1:0-104330 GCA_030248225.1 Trileptium ribeirensis
TACTCCGCTCCGCCGACCGTCAGCGAATGTTCCGATGTCATCATATTTCACGAACGTGATTGTTTGGAATCCACTTATGCTTAGTAGAAGCTTAGTTAGCTCTACAGACCAGCCTGGATAGCGACAAGCTTCACTGTCCGTGGTAAGTATTGCACATTTCATTACAGCTGGATCATCTCGAGAGATACCAATGCGAACTGTCAAGTTTTCCATGAATGGTTATATTTTTCCAAGCTATTTATGCTACGACGACTGTATTACTTAATGAATCATTGGTTATTTAAGCCTTCTTCAATTTTTATCTAGCTGTCAGTACAACCAATGCTGATACACACAACATGACGTGATAGGTAATAATGTACTCAGTCTTGCTCAAACTGTATTGAAATTTATTAATGCTCGGCTAAATCATAGCTCATCTCTGCAACAATAACATTACCATTAGATGTTTTTTGCAGACTGAATTTATATAGACCATCACAGAAGAATGCGACATATTGTACTTAAAACTTTGAGGCGGATTGGAGTGTTATGCAGCGTTCACGTTATAATGTCCTCAATGTTGGGAACCTATGTATCCCACACAGCGTCAGGCACACATGTCGACGACTGGGTATCTTAGACACCTCATGTATTATAATGGGTACCTAGCTAGGGGTATTGAACTTTACGACGGTGTCAAAAACGCCAGTTTCTTCTTTTTGTAGTATTATTACCGGTATGCGGCATAATCTCATCAACATGCAAATGGTCTTGATACAAATATCGATATTTGTATCACAGACGAATACGACATATTGTGCTTTGGAGTGTTCAATTTTCAGCAAAATAGTTGCAATTAAAAACAACACATTCTAAATATCCGAAATATATTACGTTTAAAGTATCAGACCGGATAGATGTTCGCTCATCTTTGTGGCATCATAAATATTAAATATTAATATATTAACATATATTTGTAATAAGTAGTTGAACGATGATGAATGAAACTGATGATTTATTGAAACAAGCTAACACAACCATGCAGTAAATGCGAATAAATGAAAACGAACAATAGTCTATATTTTCACTGGGCTTTTATAGCCCAAAAGATCATTCCAGAATTAGATTTCGATTGGTCGCCAGCTTTCTCGGAGTTGTCGCGTTCCCATTTCGATTCTTCCGACGATGTGTTGTATCCACCTTGTTCGCTGAAACGGCACCTGACAGTGTGTTGCACGTCAATCATTGGACGCTTGATCTTGTTGACGTGTTTGTTTATTTGGCGAACACGCGTACTAAGGATATCCGAGCACGTCGTAAACGTACAGAGGCCCCTTCGTTTTAGGCGGAGCCCTATGGCGTCACCACTGGATTTCAAAAACGGACACTTTCTTTTTGCCCGTGGCGGAATTCGGCAATGTATGTGCTATATGTTGATGTGCTAACGCAAATGCACGTTGGAGATCTTTACGTTTCACGGTAAGATCGTTCTGGAACGGTCTTATTGCGGACGTTGGAACGAACGCCAGACGATTGGTACAAAAAAACTGGAGCGCGAGACTGTTCGGAGGTCGCTTGCTGGTCGTGAGCGTTGTTGCCTCGGATGTGATGATTGTCGCTGGCCATGGAGGCCAACCTTTGATCTTAGCCAAAACCACTCCTTCTTTTTTCGGTTGTTGCGCTGTTGTTGTGGTGTCTGTTTGAGTAAGCATTGGTTACTCATCTTTGCGGGGAATACTGGTTTCACATGGTCAATGCTGATCCGTTCATCGGCTCCTTCGATAGATACGACCGCTGTTTTATCGCCGAGATCTTTGATTTCATACGGACCGTGGTATCGCGGCTTTTTATCGTGTCGTCACGAATCCACAAGTGGCTGGCAGTTTTCAGCCCAGTTGGCACGTAGCAAGGAGTGGCGTGTTTCCGCTCTGGCGCGTTCAGACGACTTATAGACGAGAAAAGCTTGGACATCAAATCTCCAGTGTTGGCATAATTGTTTACCGTATCCGGTGTGAAGTAGTGGTGTGGTAGATCAACACTTGAACCTAGGGCCATTTGACATGGCGTAAAACCCTTGTCGTTGAGGCCGGACCGGATTCCGAGAAGCACCAACGGAAGCGATGTAGTCCATGAACGGGTAGTACAATGCGCTCGAAGACCCGTTTTTAGTGTGATATGGAAACGTTCGACAGCGCTGTTGCACGATGGATGGTACGCTGTCGTTCGGCGGCGTTCGATTCCCAAGCTTTCCATCAATGTTGACCACAGGGATGACTCGAATTGCGCTCCACGATCGGAAATCAGCGTTCAAGGAACTCCGAAGCGACTGATCCATCCGGTTATTACTGCGGTTGCAACGAACTCGGTGGTGATGTCGGGAACCGGAACTGCTTCCGGTCATCAAGTAAAATCGATCGATCATGGTCACAATATAACTAAATCCATCTGAAGGAGGGAAAAGACCCACAATGTCAATATGAACTGTCTGGAAACGTCCGGTTGTTGGAATTATGTCCACCGTAGTCTTCGTATGGCGTCCCACTTTGTTATGCTGGCAATCAAGGCGTTCCCGGCACCAACGTTTAACATCGTGACTCATATTTGGCCATACATAATGTTCAGAAACTTCATGAAGAGTTGCCCTTGATCCGAGTTGAGCCAGGTTGTGTATAGCTTGAAAAACGCAGAATCGATGAGTTGTTGGGACATAAGGACGCAGCTTGGCTCGGGAAGCGTTGCAGTACACCGTTTTCCCGTCGACCGGAAGCTGTTTTACTGGAAGGGTTATAGAGTTGATGAATGAGATCAGAGTTTTGTCCGCTGCTTGTTCGCAAGCTAGTTTATTATCAAATGTTGCTGAAATTGATTATACTGGTCGAGATAATGCATCATCAACAATGTTGTCGGGGCCAGCTACATGTTGGATTGTACAACTAAATTCCGAGATGAAGGATAGCCACCTGGATTGTTGCGCTGACGGGTTTGTCATTGAAAGAGCATGAACCAAGGGCTTGTGATCAATTCGGATGACGAATGTCGAACCGTATAACCACGAAAAATGTTTGAGAGCTTTGTAAATCGCCAGTAATTCGCGGTCGAATGCTGATTTGCGAGACTCCAGTTCGGACAGCTTTTCGGAGAAAAACGCAAGTGGCGCCGTCACTCCTTTGTGCTTTTGATTCAGGACTGCGCCCACATCTACACTGGATGCATCTGTCACCCACTGGATTTGGGCGTTTGGGTGTGGAAAAACCAGCGTTATAGCATTTGAGAGAGCGTCTTTTAGTTAGTCGAAAGCGCTGATGGCGTCGGTATTCCACTCGATTTTGAAATTGCCTTTAACCGTCTTTCCGCGTGTGAAGTCAGTGAGCGGGGCGGCAACTTTGGAGAACTCGGGAATAAATCCATGGTACAACTCTGCCATGCCAAGAAAACGACGGAGGGCTTTGAGTGTCCCTGGTCGCTTTAACTCTGCAACTGCCTTGACTTTGTTTGGGATGGGCCGGCTACCCGTATTGTCGACTTCAACGCCAAGAAACTGCACCTTTGAGCTAAATAGCACGCATTTGTCGGGGCGCAGACGGAGACTATGTTTGTCGAGGCGACTGATAACACAGCAGAGGTGTTCGAGATGCTGCTCGGGATTGCTGCTGGCAACCAGGATATCGTCGAGAAAAATCCTGACAAATGGTATATCGGCAAAAATTGAATCCATTAGACGTTGAAAGGTTCGGGCGGCGTTGCGAAACCCAAAAAAACATTCTTCGGAAAAGGAAAAGGCCAAAAGGAGTTGTGACCGCAGTCTTGGGTTGATCAATGACAGCCACAGGAATTTGAGTATACGCACAAGCCAGATCGAGCTTTGAAAAAACTATCGACCCATGCAGATCGCTTGACAAATCGTTGAGGTTCGGCATCGGGTACCGGTCGGGATGAGTTTGTAGGTTCAGCTTCCGGTAATCTCCTGTAGGTCGCTATGGTGTCTTTGGGTCTGCCTTTGGAGCCATATGAAGTGCAGATGCGTAGGCGATTCTCCTCGATACACGGCTTCACTTGCTTCCCATTCCGCGGAAACTCGTTTTGCAACAGCGAGTTTCGCAGCCACAAGCCGGCGCGATTGCTCGAAACAGGGTGGACCCGTTGTAACGATATGATGTTGGATGTTGTGACGGGCAGGAGCAAATGCATCGACCGGTTTGAAGATATTAGAAAACTGGGCGAAAAGTTGCTGAACCCGCGAAACCTGCTCCGGCATGTTGACCCGGAAACAAGTTTGGGTGGTTGTCGAGTTGAACGTCATTGTGTCAGTAGAACCCAGGGGCGACGTGGAACCCGGCAGCCTTGTGGTAGGAAAGGGAATTAGGCGGTTGTTGACGCAATCGACTGCAAACCCGTTGCTGCGGACGAAATCTCGACCCAGGATGGGACTGGTAACATCGGCCACGAAAAACGACCATCGGAAAGTTTTGGGAATGCCCTCGAAAAACGTGAATGAAATTCGGCATGAACCCTTGATATTGAGGGGAATCCCATTTGCGGTATGAGCACCGATCGATTCATTGAGGAGGGGTGTGATGTTTGGCGCAATTCGATGGTTGAATAAACGAGAAAGCGCTCCTGCTATCAGCAATGAAACGACCGACAGGGGTAGCACCGATGTAAACAAAGTTAACATCCCCACCGCCACTTGGATGCGCGGTGGGGTTCATCCGTTTCCCGGCGGCGCACTGTTGGAAGATTGAGCTTGGTATGAGCAAAATCCTGACCCGGGGCATCTTTGAGCTTCATCGCCAAACTTGAAATGCTACCAGCACAACCCGCTTGAACGTCTTGTCGATTGGGGCCTGGACTGGGGGCATTGACCATTGTGTGACCGGATCCCGTGCTCATGGTTCGATTGACCTCTTGGATAGCGACTGCGACTATTTTAGTTGGCGAACGGCCAAAGGGACGGGAGAACGCAGACCCGGAGGCGGGGGGGGGCAAGACCGGCGCGAGGGGGACAGCCCGGACAGAGGAGAGGCCCACGCAGAACCAGGACGCCACCAGCAGCCGGCAATCCGCGAGCCGAGCGAAACACCCAACACTAGAGGAGCCGATCCGAAATATTCAAGGAACCGAAGACGACCAACGCATGCCAACACAGCCAGAAACACGCTCCTTTGAGGCCTTTCTCTTCTAACTTCGATTGTCACTGTCGGTATAGAACTCGATGAGGGCTCGCAAGATCTCGGCATTGAGGTTGACCCCCCACTCGTGAATCATACCGTTGTCGATCACCCGCAAAATGTTCCGCTTCTTGATGTCGTCGTCGATTGTACCAAAAACTTGTTCGACTTGATTGAACCAACACTGGGGCGTTTTGGGGTTGAATTGAGGCAATCGGTGAAATTGAATCGTATCGCCCGACCTCGCTTGACCGATCCCGTTTTGACCCGGTTGCCCACCTGCTAGCACGGACGCAGCTTGGACGTGTGCCATTGAGACCTGGTTGAACGCCAATTGCAGGACATCGAGAGACCATGTGGGCTCAGCAGCGTGATGATGTCGTCCTTTGTACTCGGGACCGCAAATGACGCATCGCTTGCATTGAGGAGCATACCCGTCAATGTTTCCTTCGTCTGGTGTGTGAGATTGACTGGGCCTGGATTCGGTTCGACACACCCGATCGACAGGAGGACCCGTAAACCCGGGCTTGGGTTGACGAGGCCTTGGACTCCGCGGATGGAAAACCCGATTGCAATTGACCCAACGGATTGATCTGATACCTTGTGGGGGGAACGATTGCGTCGTCTATCTGAACTCGAGGCATACACGGGTGGAGCAAAAACCCACGGCAATTTGGAACACATTTTTCGGGGAATCGAAGGAACATCGGAAGTTGTAGAAATTGATATCGACCCGGTGTAACAGTTGGATTTTTCCCCCCGGAAAAATCCAACTAGTTGGATTCTTCCCCCCGGAAAAATCCAACTAGTTGGATTCTTCCCCCCGGAAAAATCCAACTAGTTGGATTTTTCCCCCATTAGTTGAATTTTTCCCCCTCAACATAAAGATATGTCCGTCAAGCTACGTGACTTTTCCCCCGGATACAAACTTAGGTAGCGTGAAAGGTGTCTCTCCTCCTTTATTCTGGCTTGAGACAGACAGGGTGATACCCTGGCGGAGTTACCACCTCTCACCCCTACCTTCCACCCTATCGGAGAGGCAGCGGGCAAATCTTCAGGAGGGGGCTACGGGAGATGCGCTTCAGGATGATGTGTCGGCAGCGACGTCAATCACAACGTTGAAATGGTTTTTTGCAACATTCTGGGTCAAATAAATGGCATGTGACGTGTGCAGTCCAAGCTTCATTAATGCTAGATATCGGGCCCATTCAGTTCCGGTGAAAACTTCTATATCTCTATTCTATAGTTAAGAAACTCTTTGCCCTGGTCTGTGATAATTGTATCCATACATCCATGTCGGCAGATGAGATCGTATAAGAACGAGGCCACAGATTCAGCTGTTTTATCAGGGATTGGAGCTGCTTCAACCCATTTGCTGAAGTGGTCACTGGCAGCAACAATGTATTGGTTTTGGGACTCCGTCATCGGGAACGGTCCCATTAGGTCGACACCAACAAGACTCCACACCTTCCCAGGAACTGAAATAGGGTGAAGCGGGAGCACTTCCTTCGTCGTTCGGGCATTATAGAGTTGACACTTTTCACATTTAGAGACATATTCGCCAATTTCGGATTTCATTCCTTGCCAAAAATACGACTCCTTTACCGCGCAGTATGTTTTGTCACGTCCGAAATGGCCGCCGATGGTCGGATTATCATGGTACATTTCCAAGACCTGTGGAACAGCCGATCTCCTCAGAACTTCCTGTTTTCCGAAATACAACTTGCACTTCGATGCAGTGTAAATTTTAGCACACGAGCGTAATTTACGTTTTTTAGTCTTGTCGCCACCAAATTCGTCCGGATATTTTCCGGATGTACGATATTTCAGGATCATGTCATACAAGTTATCATCCATTATTTATAGTCTAAAATATAATGAAAGCAGTATATTTGTAAAACATGAACCAACTTGTAGCGCTCCTTCTGAGATGTATCTGTCGAAAGCTCTAGCTCTAGGGGAAATATCCAACTAGAGGGGGAAAAATCCAACTGGTTGAAACTTTCCGCGGGGAAAAATCCAACTAGTTGGATTTTTCCGGGGGGAAGAATCCAACTAGTTGGATTTTTCCGGGGGGAAGAATCCAACTAGTTGGATTTTTCCGGGGGGAAGAATCCAACTAGTTGGATTTTTCCGGGGGGAAAAATCTGACGGGGGAAAGATCCAACTGTTACACCGGGCATGAACACAATCGTAACGAAGATTGAAAAAAGCACAGGTGCGGCGTTGAATAAACGATGACGGTTCCTTGTCGGATTCACCATTGTAATAAGTAGTTGAACGATGATGAATGAAACTGATGATTTATTGAAACAAGCTAACACAACCATGCAGTAAATGCGAATAAATGAAAACGAACAATAGTCTATATTTTCACTGGGCTTTTATAGCCCAAAAGATCATTCCAGAATTAGATTTCGATTGGTCGCCAGCTTTCTCGGAGTTGTCGCGTTCCCAGTGGCCGATTCTTCCGATGATGTGTTGTATCCACCTTATTCGCTGAAACGGCACCTGACAGTGTGTTGCACGTCAATCATTGGACGCTTGATCTTGTTGACGTATTCGTTTATTTGGCGAACACGCGTACTAAGGATGTTCGGACACGTCGTAGACGTACATATTATTATATAACTAAATTTATATAGATTTTTCCACAAAACTGCTAAATATAGTACATTGAATTTGTTAAGTACTTCAAATTTGGTTATTTCGTGTTTCTGTATATGTTGTTTGTCGTTTTATACATAAAATATATTAATGTAGACATTTTCCTTAAAAATTATTAAGTATACATTAATTACTCTAAAATCTGTGCAGTTGTCATATTTTACGGAGACAAAATGTCAGTGGTGGAGCTAGACACTCGGAATGATGCAAATACATACTAAAATTTAACACATTGATGTCGGTTTCCGTCTGACTTATTAAATAAGCCAAAGTTAGGACAGTCTGAATCAATCTTCGTTCTTAGTACATGAAATCTCGCTACTTCCCTAGTCAGATTGATTCACTTTCCTAATCAAAAAATTATTGACTGACTCAATCGAAAACTGCGATGACTTTTTATGAATGTTTTTTGCTACAGCTCACTGCCCATTCTGAAGCATTGTTTCAGCAATATGTCTCGAATTCAAAATTTTCAAATTGATTATGTTTTTCTTGTTTTATAAAGAATTAACATGCGAAATATAATTAATCCAAAGTTTTGTGAAACGTTTATAGAAGTTCTTTCAGGAGCGGAAAAATTACCAGTGGAATAAATGTTTCTCTTCTAAAATGCTGCTGAGGCGACTGAATAAGGCAGTTATGCAGCTTTCACAAAAACCGGGCAGTTTTGTCTATTACGGCGATCCGTATGAGACAAAAATCTCTTAAGGCTGGCTGTATGATATTTTAGTTTCATATAGATAGTTATAAGGCACTTTTGTCTCTTATAGTGAACTGTAAGATATTTTAGTCTGTTACAGCCGTCTGTACGAGATGTTTGTCTTTTAGACCTGACCACAAGAGATAAAATTAACGACAGGCCATACAAGATAAAAATATCTTAAAGGCAGTTATAACAGATTTTAGTTTGTAATGCATTGTTGTTAAAGACAAAAGTCTCTTAAACCTAACCGTAAGAGACTTCAAAACCTTACGGATAGCTGTAAGAGACATTAGTCTCTTATAGTTGGTTATAAAAGACAATAGTTTCCTGCAGCTAGCCGAAAGAGATATCTGTTACAGCTAGGTGTAAGAGATTTACGTCTGTTAAAAGATTTGTGTCTGTTTTGGGCATTTCTAAGAGACACAAGTCTCTTCTGGCACACTGTAAGAGACAACTCGTACAGCTTTTCGCTATAAAAGCAAATTTTTAGGGTAATATGCGTGCACGTGGTCCGAATAATGTCACGCGGTCAAATGGTATACATGATAAAGTAGGGATCCAGGGGGAACGAACCCCCTGCGGCCTCGAACAATCCAAAAATGGAAACATTTTTGTTCAAGCGATCGATAAGAATCGTCTTTGCACGGTACAATAGACATGTAATTCATCAACTTTGTTGCTTCAAATCACGCGATCTCAATAACAGGTTTTCTAAAAACGCTATTGTCTGAACTGGCTTAGCTTAAAACTAGTTTTAGCAAAATTTTGAATATGCAAAACATATCGTTTTGGAAACTTATAAATACCGAGAAACCGTACATTTCATCATTTCAAAAGCCTGTTCTATTTTACCAGCTGTTATAGTACTTTGATGCTGCAGCCGCGTTAGAAAAAATTCTATTGAACCTGTTACTATAATATATCCGATACATAGCTAATCCGATGAAACGCGTCTCTCTGGTATCAAAAATTATTTCGTCATATCAGCAATTTTGCATAATTGTTCAGCTAAACGAAAAATGATAGAGCCTGCTTACTATAATTATTAAAATTCTATACATTGCTGTTCAACCAAAAACTCTCTGGTAACAAACATTATTTCCGTCGTCCGAGCACTTTCACACACGTTTCGCAATTATAGGCAAAAAATTTCAATATATCCGATATATGACTGTTACTATAACTATATATATCCGATATATGACTGTTACTATAACTATATATATATCCGATATATGACTGTTACTATAACTATATATATATCCGATATATGACTGTTACTATAACTATATATATATCCGATATATGACTGTTACTATAACTATATATATATCCGATATATGACTGTTACTATAACTATATATATATCCGATATATGACTGTTACTATAACTATATATATATCCGATATATGACTGTTACTATAACTATATATATATCCGATATATGACTGTTACTATAACTATATATATATCCGATATATGACTGTTACTATAACTATATATATATCCGATATATGACTGTTACTATAACTATATATATCCGATATATGACTGTTACTATAACTATATATATATCCGATATATGACTGTTACTATAACTATATATATATCCGATATATGACTGTTACTATAACTATATATATATCCGATATATGACTGTTACTATAACTATATATATCCGATATATGACTGTTACTATAACTATATATATATCCGATATATGACTGTTACTATAACTATATATATCCGATATATGACTAATGCAAGCAAGCATTTCTCTGTTCTGAAATCATTTCAGCGCTCGTCAACATTATCTCGCAATTAGAAGAAAAATTACGATAAAACCTGGTACTAATTCTTGATAAATAAACAAATCCAAAATTTTCTGTTCTGTCTATTCAGAACTTAAATATTAATTATTTGTTGTTGGTTTTGGGCTATTATTAACAACTGTCGAAGTAAGTTTGTCTTTTTCTTCTTGCTGTCACCCATTCCTAGGAATTGAATACAGAAATAAACTTGCAAATGCTGAGAAAATATTAATTATATTTGTGTAGAGCGTCCGAATTCGATGAATGAGTCAGTCGGTGGTTAATGTCCGCAGACATTGCATTGACGAATTGGTGTATAATATAATCGTCGGCTTAGAGTTGCAAAACAGTATAACATATCATTACATTAAAAATTCTAACAATGATTTGAAAAGAAATGCTCGCCCGGCTAACAAAATGTTTCGTCTTAATTTACAGTATTTTCCAAGCGATTGTTGTAAGTAAGTGAATATCTCTCATAAAACCTAAAACACCAGCACTAAAGCAACTGGAATTTCACAATACAATAAAATAATGAACTTGTTCGAAAATAATTCCGGATTGAAACGTGCCACTGCAGATATATACACATCATAGTATTACATGTTTAATAATTTGAATATTTATTATAGGTTGTTCCAATAGTGCATTAAACCATAGTCATATTCTGATAATAAACGCTGACAGATAATGTGGTAATGTTTTAAACCTACGCTCAATGATATCTAGCTATCCACGCCAGGGTTTTTCTCAGTGTTGACTATCTCACCAATGTTATTTGACACGGGGTAACAAAAGCACGCAAGGTACCCTGTGTTATAAGGATAGCCGATATCTCCCAAAACACTGGCGGTGCAGCTAATAGCACCAAAGAAGCTTGGAATGGGTAGTCAAAATTATCAAGGGTCAAAGAAGTTTGGTGGGTAGCCAATACCAGCAAAGAGCCGCGATCGGGAATCCTACATCAGACATCGTTGCAGATTGAAAGGCCAAAATTGACTACATCATCATCATAAACTGCTCAGCATAGGAGTACTCCTTCGTGTCATCAAAGGAATTTTCAAATTATACGCCCTTGTCGGTGCAAATAATTACGTATGGAGGTACGTCGTATGAAAATATAAATGACAACACTTTGCAAAAAGGACATTCTAAAATTTACAGTGTCGTCTGAAGCTTTTGTTTTGACGTTAATAGTACACTGGATTTACACACATTACCCCGAAACAAACGAGACGCTAATATAAACTCAATTTAATTGGCAGTGACAAAACACGATATACATATATTTGACAAAATATCGAACATAAACACTAGGTGTTACTCTTAGAACTGATTGCAGTTAATTATAGTCGCTATAAGGTACGAGTGATATAATCTAAATACCACAATTGACTATATATACATAACAGTGATCAGAAATGCCCAAAAAATCATTTGGACAAAACACATAGAATATTAGCTCAAGAAATATTAGCACGGCTTAAAACTGTTTATGCACTAATAATAAAAGCAATAGTTCGTTTTAATGGCGAGGATCTTCTCCATCAGCGTGTCATCGAAATATACAAGCGAGCAGTACTGCGTATTCAATGAAATTTGACCGAAAATTTTAATTACAGAATTATTCTTCATTACATTAATTTCAAAGAAAATATTATCCATGAATACACAGTGAGACAAACAAAGTGGTTTCCATTTCGTGCAGAATTGACTCTTTGTAATAAAAACCAACTACAGCAATTTTTAAACTTTAGACGAAAATGACAAGAATTTCGACATGAATACACAGTGAGACAAACAAAGTGGTTTCCATTTCGTGCAGAATTGACTCTTTGTAATAAAAACCAACTACAGCAATTTTTAAACTTTAGACGAAAATGACAAGAATTTCGACATGAATACACAGTGAGACAAACAAAGTGGTTTCCATTTCGTGCAGAATTGACTCTTTGTAATAAAAACCAACTACAGCAATTTTTAAACTTTAGACGAAAATGACAAGAATTTCGACATGAATACACAGTGAGACAAACAAAGTGGTTTCCATTTCGTGCAGAATTGACTCTTTGTAATAAAAACCAACTACAGCAATTTTTAAACTTTAGACGAAAATGACAAGAATTTCGACATGAATACACAGTGAGACATACAAAGTGGTTTCCATTTCGTGCAGAATTGACTCTTTGTAATAAAAACCAACTACAGCAATTTTTAAACTTTAGACGAAAATGACAAGAATTTCGACATGAATACACAGTGAGACAAACAAAGTGGTTTCCATTTCGTGCAGAATTGACTCTTTGTAATAAAAACCAACTACAGCAATTTTTAAACATTAGACGAAAATGACAAGAATTTCGACATGAATACACAGTGAGACAAACAAAGTGGTTTCCATTTCGTGCAGAATTGACTCTTTGCAATAAAAACCAACTACACTAATTTTTAAACTTTAGACGAAAATGACAAGAATTTCGATACAATTTTTACAGCTTAACAGGCAACTCATACAACCCAGTAATATAATACGTTGCAATAATACTATATACTTGAAACTTGACAATGGGGCTTGAAAACTGGTTTCAAATGATTTTAAAACAGAATTTTAATGCAGTTAAAATTTTTCTTGCGATACGATTGCTGTACGTTAAGATTTTAATTTAGAAGTAAATATTAATTTCATTATTTTGCTTCAGAAAATAAAAGTTGCTTTATATAGGAATGCTAGCATTTCGTTGGACAGTTGCGTATCAATATACAATCGTTCTGTGAAATTCTACTTAAATATTTTAAGAGCAATATATTTAAATACATCACATAACCGCATGTTTGTTTACCATCGCGTGCGATTTATTGCCCTAGTTTGACGATATGGAACGAATATATTACATGGTAGCGCTTTTCATTGCACAAGGTTAAACATGGTTTTACAACTCAAAATTCGGCTGTAATTATATAAAATAATTTGTGGAGCGACACTTCTTGCGTTTTGAAAATTAGTGTTTCAAGTCAAAATTCTTTAAACTATTGAACTACAACTTGATTATATATACCACTACAGCACAATTTTAAATAATGTTTGACAAACAAGCACTTTAAGTCGACTTTTCCCCACCCGAAGACCAAATTTTTTGCAGTTTTTGTAATTATTATCCTTTTTGTGCTAATTAATGGTAAAATTTTAGGCACGGTGGAAGAAATGGGTTGTTCGGGGGGTGGAGGGACTCGTTCATAGTCTGGATCGTTACTTCAACATGTATACCTCGACACTTAGTTCATTTGAACGCATGACATAACTGGGATAACGCGGACGCATATAATCGTAAAAAGTTTGCTTTAATAGTGCAAAGCTGTAGGTATTGTCTCTTACAGCTTGCTACAGCAGACTTTTGTCTCTTACAAATGCCCGAAACAGACACAAATCTCTAGCAACGAGTTAAAACAGACTTAAATCCCTTTCATTTAGCCGTAACAGATTTTTGTCTCTTACAGCTAACCGTAAGGTTTTGAAGTCTCTTACGGTTGTCTTTAAGAGACTTTTGTCTTTAACAACAATGCATTACAAACTAAAATCTGTTATAACTGCCCTTCAGATATTTTTATCTCGTATGGCCCGTCGTTAAAGACTTTTATCTCTGGTGGCCAGGCCTAAAAGACAAAAATCTCCTACAGACGGCTGTAAGAGACTAAAATATCTTACAGTTGTCTGTAAGAGATTAAAATATCTTACAATTGACTATACGATACAAAAGTGCCTTATAGCTATCTATATGAAACTAAAGTATTAATATGAATATAAAACATATTAATATAAATATGAAACTAATACAGCCAGCCTTAAAAGATTTTTGTCTCTTTACGGATGGCCATAAGAGATAAAACTGTCCGGTTTTTGAACGCATTTTTCTGTGAAAGCTCCATTATACCTCGTATTTGCATGTAAAACAAAACCTGCCACGGTATTTGTATTTTTCGCCGGATACGACTTTTTCAGTTGATTTTCTATTCATATGTTTTAGGTTGCATTGTTGTCACGAAGACACTGAAGTCAACATTTTTTCTTTCCTACAAATCATCAAACAGTTAATGAGTTTTCCCAAATTACTTCAAGTGACTGAAACAGCACGCTCAACTTTCTAAATCCGTTTCATTTTTTCTTTCCTACAAACCATCAAACAGTTAATGAGTTCTCCCAAATTACTTCAAGTGACTTCCACAGCACGCTCAACTTTATAAATCCGTTTCATTTTTTTCCTACAAACCATCAAATAGTTAATGAGTTCTCCCAAATTACTTCAAGTGACTTCCACAACACGCTCAACTTTCGAAATCTGTTCATTTTTTCTTTCCTACAAACCATCAAACAGTTAATGAGTTCTCCCAAATTACTTCAAGTGACCTCCACAGCGCGCTCAACTTTCTAAATCCGTTTCATTTTTTTCTTTCCTACAAACCATCAAACAATTAATGAATTCTCCCAAATTACTTCAAGTGACTTTCATAGCACGCTCAACTTTCTAAATCTGTTTCATTTTTTCTCTCCTACAAACCATTAAACATTTAATGAGTTGTCCCAAATTACTTCAAGTGACCTTCACAGCACGCTCAAGTTTCTAAATCCGTTTCATTTTTTCTTTCCTACAAACCATCAAACAGTTAATGAGTTCTCCCAAGTTTTACTTCAAGTGACTTCCACAGCACGCTCAACTTTCTAAATCCGTTTCATTTTTTTCTTTCCTACGAACCATCAATCAGTTAATGAGTTCTCCCAATTTACTTCAAGTGACCTCCACAGCACGCACAACTTTCTAAATCCGTTTCATTTTTTTCTTTCCTACAAACCATCCAACAGTTAATGAGTTCTCCCAAATTACTTCAAGTGACTTCCACAGCACGCTCAACTTTCTAAATCGGTTTCATTTTTTTCTTTCCTACGAACCATCAATCGGTTAATGAGTTCTCCCAAATTACTTCAAGTGACCTCCACAGCACGCTCAACTTTCGAAATCTGTTTCATTGTTTTGATACAAACCATCAAACAGTTAATGAGTTCTCCCAAATTACTTCAAGTGACTTCCACAGCACGCTCAACTTTCTAAATCCGTTTCAATCAAATGTTCTATATAACGCTGGGCACTTAGGGTGGTGCAACGGTGAAGGCCCGCCTGGAGATTCTGTTTGTCGTAGCTCCATAATCGAAGATATCAGTCTCAATCAAGCGGTGACAGTTCAGTAACGACAACAGGAATATTTGTTTCCTCTACTCTACTTATCGCAATACTAATGTCCAATTTTGTACCATTGCAAACACACGAAAAGGGACGTTTCCAAATGTAAAATCTTCCAAACCTGGAAATTAGCTTGCGTCACTTGAAATTGATTTTACCCCTAAATTAGTAATCTGATTATGTGCTTGCACTGGATCAGGGCTATATATGTTTTAATTTGTTAATGCGTAAAGTAATATTTAACTGCGTATCCTATGGTTGTTTTTCCACAAAATTACGTACAGAATCGTCCAAGGATCCGCGCCGATATTTCTACCATCGGTATTCGCAATTTAGTGAACATGATCATGAGAGCTGTAATGTGCGAACGCAATTTGAGTAAATGCGCATTTCCAAATGTCGCCTGTTTTTCGCGCTCATTATATGATAAGCTTAAACACACGATCTTGTTTTTAAAGTTACTGATGCCCTCAAAATATGGCATGTGTGCTTCATACAAAAAATTCGACTGAGCCAGTAACATAATTTTGCCAAATCCACTCTGTCAAAAGACCTCGAGCTATCACGGGATCACTTCAAGTGGAAACACTCAGTAAATTACGAGCGCAAAATTGGTAAAATGATAACGAATAGAGAGTTATGTGGAAAATCGCGAAATGAAAATCGACTTCCTTTCTGAGATAACGAGCTGACTCGGCAGAAGAAAGACACAGGGGTACTTACTTAGCGTTCAGTAACGCATAATGAATGTTGCAATGTATTGACATAGTTTTGACGACGATGGTGTTCGGCTAAATAATAAACAGCACCGGTAGGTTCTTGGATCATTAATAGATGATTAAATACCGAAATTTAAGGCTACGAAAAAGTTCTTGGCACAGAAACAACTACAAAAACAGGATGATCGAAAAATTTTAAATCGCTTCGACATGGGATACCATTCCGGACTGCTCTTGGGCTTTCCACATATCACACGGGTGGGATTTAACAAGTTTGCTCATAAAACTATTTTTGTTTTACTTTGGTTACACGAATTTGAAATGGCTCAAATCATTTTATTGTTATTAATTTAGTTGAGACTGTGAGCAACTACGGTTAGTGCCAGAAACAAACTTTAAATGGATATTTACATAAACATATATATGGGCTAGGTGCGAAAACCGAGCGGGGGTAGCGGACGCTTCAAGGTCAGGGTGGTGTTCTTCACAACAGGATGTCGTCAAGGGGAGGATAAATTTTAGAAACTTTTTGGGACGCATTTTTCCTTAATTAACCCCCACTTTTGCTCATTTCCCCCGGTTTTTGACCATTTTTGACAAAAATTTTAGGCTCGCCTTCGACGCGAGAAGCGGTGAGAGGTCCGAAGCCTCAAGGGGGATGAGGCTACCTCTCAAGGAGATTGACGTGACCCGGAGGAATAATACCCCTCTCTTCTATGAGCATGTATATATATGATGCATCACTAGATGGTAAAATTGAAAAATGCTAGCTCGTGTTAGGTAAATAAATTGCAAGCGTACCGCTGCAGTAAAACTTCTTGGCCGCAATTATACAAATAATAATTTTTATCAGCCTAATTGATACACATTGTGAGTAGAAAATAATTGCTACAACTACAATACCAAGAATATGCGGTGGAATTCAAATTTTGCAAACTCGTTTCAATATTTGAATATCATTAAAATTGACATAAAGTTCGGCTGTACTTCTGTTATGGTGTTGTTTGATTAAGTTTCAACTTTTATACTAAACAAAAAAATTCTCCGGTTACCGATAACGATGCTACGGTACAAACGTTGGAATCATATTTATACCGATGATTTGCAAAATTATCTGATCTAAATGTTTGGAACATGATAAAATGACCAAATATACTGTTTTGGCTCTATAAAAATTTGTTGATATGAAAGCGTTGTAATTAGGCAGGCTGCATTACCAAGGATATTCAACTTGCTTACATTTAGTTTTATTTTGACAGCAAATTCGGACTTTTTATAAGCATCAAAAACAAGCACATGAATTAGCCGTTGAAACGATATCGTGACACATATCTCTTGCGAAGCACCATAATGTCGTTTTTCGACAATGTTATTGTCGTCAAGATATTCTTGAACCATAGCCTACGAAACATTGTAATTATGGTACATAAAAGATCTTTTACGTGTGGGCAGCCAAATATGCTTATAAGAGCAGGGATGATATCCCGCTGACAGGTCGGCCGATCCCTCTCCTCATTTTTCCTCTTCCTGTCTTCTAATGCTTAGGCGCCGAAGACGCCGGATCAAACCGCCGACCGACCGACCAACCTGGTGGTCGAAGGTGAACTTCCCTGCCAGCGATCACGGCTAGCCTCTGGGACCGCGAAATTTGAACATGTACATGCAAATAGGCCAACTGTAATGTAGACATGGATTGATTTTCATTTTATTCTGCGGCCATACAACCTACAGTGAAAATGAGTTTTTGTGAAATTTAAAAGAAATTTCTTTAAATTTTGCACCACCAGATATTCTTTTGAATTTCAAAGAATTATCTTTTAAAAAATTACTATCTTTGAAATTCCAAAAATAATATTTTAAAATTTCAAGGAATATATATTTCTTTGAATTTTAATAGAATATCTGGTGGTGCAAAATTCAAAAAAATTTTTTTTTAATCTCACAGAAAGTATTTTGAGTGTAAATGTGGTTTGCAATGCCACTGAGCGCTTAGTCGTTGTCTGTTAATTTCGTAGTTTTTCATCGTTATGGATTTTGTTTACTCAAAAATCACGCAACTGCAAATGATTAAATACGTATAGTCGTCATTACCTAAAGTCAACAGATATATTACTAATTGTTGATGCGTAGAGTAAATACACCTGGTCTAAGGGGTTTATAATTGTCATGAAAACTAGTATTAGGAATTAGGAATGCCAGTGTGTTAAATAACTATAGTTGTCATTACCTAACAGTTACCGGATATATTACTAATCGTTGATACCTCAGAGTAAGTACGCGTGATGTCCGGACTTTATAATTATTATGAAACCTTGGAGTGACAAGAATACTGTTGTGGTTAAATAACTATTGTTGTCATTACCTAAAAGACAACGGTTATATAAGCTCATTCATTGCGGTTAAATGGACTCAATTTATCGAGTTTTATAACATTGTTATAGGTGAACAGTTTCAAGCATTTTTACCTCAGCTGGTCGCGAATTTCCTCCGGAGACAAATACCTTTGCATTACTGTCGAGAAGGGACTTCTATTTCAATTTGGGTATGATATGCGGTTGCGCTTTAAAACTTTGATGTCGGTTGCGCAGGGCTCGAACATGTTACTGCCATGTTGGATATTGGTTAACCAGTTCGATTAAAAAATTCTGATTTAGCCAAGACAGAATTACACAAATATATTGCATAGACGTTAAAGTTAATCGAGCTGAAAAATTCGTACAGTAAGCGAAGAATGGTTGTTTGCGTATCTAACATTGTATGTTCGGCTGAAGTCAAGATGGCGGGGTGGCGTAATTTACATGCAGGTTGCGTGTAATTGGATGTACTAAGCTCCATAAACCTGAGTCCGAAATCAGGGACTGCAACCCTCCGTACCCCACCACTAAGCTGATTTATTTTTAAGGGTACAATGTTATGTCGCCGAACTTGAATTGGGCTGCAACTTCTGTTTCACGTTTGTTTTTCTTCCTGACGTAGAAACCGTGGACTATGTCTATAAGCAAGTTTCGCTATCTACTGTAAGATAATCAGTAAGTATTCTCACGTTTCATAGAAATATAATGCACGTTTCACAGAATAATGAGTGCAAAAAGTGGGCAGTTTTGTGTTTAATAGGCGTTTGTAAGAAACTAAAATCTCTAATGGATGGTTATATGATATTTAATTTCTTGCAAAGGACTGCTAGAGATTTTGTCTTTAATGCTTGTTTGACATTTAAATCTCTAACAGACAGCTGTAAGAGACTATAATAGTCTTATATAGAAAGCCAATAAATACAAAAATCTCTACCAGCTAGCTGTTAGAGAATAATATCTCTTCCAGCTAACCATAACAGATTATTGTCTCTAATGACTAGCTGTTACACATTTTTGTTTCTTACAGCCAGCTATAAAATACAAAAGTGTCTAATAGTTATGAAATAACAATTGGTGTAAGACAGTTTTGTATGTTACAGCTGGCTGTAAGAGACACACGTTTCTAACAGCTAGCACTATATACAAAAATCTGTTACAGCTAGCTAGTGCAGATTTTAGTCTTCTATGGCCAGCTGTTAGAGATTGCGAAGCAGAAACTCTCCATGGCCCTGTAGCGGAACCGCAGAAGCCGAATCCATAGGTGGCGACCGGCTGACCCTTTTCTGGGGAGGCTTAAGTACGACCCCTTTCCCCGAGAACACTGCTGCCCACACACCCCTGGACATGAGAGTTTGAACATGCATTTATGTAGCACGGCTTGCTTTGAAACGCTAAAAATGGTTACAATAGGTAGGAAGAACTAGTGGTAGACGCCAACAAGGTGATAAATAACGCTTGAATGTTGCCAACGTTAACGTGGACTTTGCGCCGGAACAATCATTACCGAGGTAATCAAAGGCTAAATTTCCTCAGTATGACCAGAACTACTGAGCCTCACGAAATGAATCAAAAAATATGATGAAATACATAATAATTTTTGGTGAATTTGAAAGCTATATTTTCATCTAATTCCAAAAAAAACCCCAAAAGTTCGAAATTTATTCCGATAATCAACAGAACCGTTTTTAGCTACTTAGCTTGCACTATGAAATACAATATTCAAACAAAAATATATCAACTAAATATTTAAAAGGTTTAACAAAGTTTCAGTTGACAATGCAAAGCCGAGATAATTTGGTAAATATATTTTACTTTTGCTAAAAATTCTACAAACAAATGTACTTATGTTTGATATTTTTGTCTGAAAACTCGAATTTTGGACCTGAGTTATTTGAAACCTTCGCGCGTTGATGCACCATGGTGTTTGTTCAAACACACAGCCATTATTAATATTTACATTTTATTATTGCATTGCGCCATAGTGGCTTTCTCTGTATGTCATACGAATTATAATAGATATAGTTAGCGCTAATTGATTTCATTTTTATAAAATTTATAATTTTGTTCAACGTGCAGTCGGTAAACATAATCCAGCTGTAATAACGGTACGCAGCTGCACGGCGCAACTACCTAACACCATGCCGATACGATTCCGGCTATCATAACCTAAATGGACCCTAAATTTTGCTATTTTGACATCTTTCTTGGTCAGACACGTGAAGCTATGGACCTTAGCAAGTCGCAGGCACGCTTCACGAGGTGTGTTCGGACCCCACCCGATTGGTTGCGCACGTATCTAGTGAATGGTATGATTACTGAGGACCCCCAGGGAGGTTGACATCGAAACTTGTTCCCATAATGCCAGACCGATATTCCCTTTCCTAGGCTCACTTGGAAGTCGTTTAGTTCGTTATTACTGAAATAAGTTTGAACGTGTGTTTGACTTTAATAAGAATTTATATCCGTTTTCAATCGTTTGGCATCTTAATCCCATTTTGTTTTAGCCTATATGGCCCCACAAGGTTCCGATAATCCCCGAAGGTTTAACGTCGGACGTTCGGGTCGGTAATTTAATAACTGGAATTGTTTGTTTGTTTGTAGCAATCAAATCTTGCTAGTAAATTTGAACTATTATTTGATAGTTACGTATTAGCGAGTGAGTTCAGTTGATGATTTCATGGATTCCTCTCGCAATTCCAGTTATGTTAATATAGGTAGCAAACCATACACGTCGGGGCTTGAGATATTCTCATCCCCAAGCCGCGGCGCACACGGTTGGTTGGTCCGAATGGACGAACATATTACGCTATCGGAGTAATTAACACAGAACACGGTCATCGCATTTTTTAGATTTTATTTAGAGATATGTACAATGCAAGCCAGATAATATTGCCACGATAGGGTATATGACAGTGCGAAGGCAATCATTACAATTCATAGGCAAGGAACAGTGAAGATTATAACGATAACGATGCGCCTCGTACTTCCTTAATCGTTTTCCATGGAAACGGTAACCCAGGAGAAGCCGGCAGGTGCCAATAAGTACCCGTAATGGCTACAGGTCAGGGTAGCTATATCTGTTACTCCTAACCTTGGCGAGTATAAGTTCAGACATGGCTCCAGAAACCTGTCCTGGTGTGCTTCGAAACACGCTCCACGTAGCGCGGGGCGCCACCGTTACTCTGAACGAGATCCTTCATCATTGGAGAAAATCGCCTTACACACACCAGCGGACACCAAGTTAGATAGATTATCGGGACGCTTTGTTTTGAACAATGGTCAAAACTTAAGCGATAATTTTCCTACTGGTCAGTTTGCGTATTGTTTGCTCCATTCTATCTTCTATATTTTCAGGCTTCATACTTGCTTTTCTTCTGCCTGGGATGAAACCAAAAACACCGTCAGTCAAGCAGAATCTTACGAGACGGCCGTTGCGAAGTTGTGTGCTTATGTTAAATCAGCTTCTGGAATTCAAGAACAGCTCCCGTGCACGTTAAAATGCGGTGGCAATACGCGTCCCTGGACATCAATGCAGCAACGGGCAGACGCCATCGCCAAAAGTTACGCCACGTTGAAACAGCTCCTGAGATCACGCAATAAAGAAGAACTAATCCTTGACGTGAGCCTCACCGTGAACAAGGAAATTCTCGAAATATCAAGAATGTGCTGCTTCCGTTTTCAAGTTGCTGCAAACAGGCAATAAACCGTCGATTCAAAACTGCGTCCCGGCTTACTACCTTCTCCGAGATACCTGCACTGAAACCGCAACAGACAGCATAGTTGCTACTACACTAAAGCGGAAATTTTTGCTGCACTTAGACAGTAAATTTTTCAAATCGCTTTCCCCATATCACTACGTTGGTACTTTGCTGGAGCCTACCTTCAAGACTTTTTCGTTTCTACCAATCGGAACGAAAACCGAAAGGAGCGACAAAGCAAATCTGCTTTCCGACGTGAGAGATGGTCTATCCTAATACTACCCGAGCATCCAGTTGATGCGAACTATTTATCAGAGCCGTTACCGAAGAGACCAAGGAACGATGATCCCCTCGCATCTACTGCATAAATTCCGCAAATTTACACCGGAGATGGCGTGCAAGACATCATGCTCTACTAGTAATGAAGTTCAGCTGGAAGCTGAAATTGATGCTTATTTAGCGAAAGAAGTAACGGACACTACTTCAAAATGCATATTGACGTACTGGAGGACTCAGCAACAAGAATACCCACTTTTAGCGCAGTTAGCACTACGGATTCTTCCAATACCTGCTTCATCAGCAGCGTAAGAAAGAGATTTCAGCGGTGTCAACCGAACAACACGAGTCCGGGCCAGTCTCAAGCCTAAAAATGTCGAGCAAATTGAATTTCTAATGGATACTGGGCCAGAAGAATAGGAAGCAGTAATGGGCGAAAGTTAAGATTAGGGGCGTGACGGCATCAAAGGTTATGCCGTCCTCTGTACACTGAGTTTAATCCACATCTTAGCCTAAGCATCGACCCTTATATAAGCTAATCACTAGGCCTGAGCTTAAGTCTGCCACCCCGCGAGAACCACCTGCATTGTGCGGGGACGTTTCCTAACCATATGATGTCAGTCACCTTTGCTTGACTTGGGCCAGTTACCGTATAATAAGAAATATTAAAAAATGAAGCAGTATAGTGTGTATATGTGTCTAGGATATGTTTGATAGGTAGTTGGTGTGCACCATATAATGTGCGGGTAAAAGTGGGTCGTGGGTCGACTTTAGTCTGTGCGGGTCGGGTCGGGTCGGGTACACGCTGATATCGCGCGGGTCGGGTAGGGTGCGGGTACAAAATCTCTACCCACTTACAGCCCTGGGTGCGAGAGCTCGATCTAGAAGAGATGTAGAGATAAAAATGGTGACACTTCTGTTTGATCTCTTCAACTATTATAGTGTCATTTTTCTCTAATTTTTGCTTTTAGTTCTTTAATCAGATTTTAGTTTGCCATATCTCAAACTTGAAATTGTCGGCGCGTGTAATGCCTGTGACGAGGGAATCGTATAGAGAAGCATCTTGCGAAGTACTTACCAACAGGAATGCGTCTATCCCAATATTGGTCGTAGGTAAAGTGGAGTTGCAAGAAATCTGTTACACAATGCTTTGTCATGTTTATTAACGTAGCATCACACTTTTAGGTAGTGATAATTTTCTTGTTCATTCCGACCACTCACTAACTGTCAGTGTTTTTAGAATTGACACTGATCTCGCGATACGAGAAAACAGCCATGCAGCAGCGCGGTAATATGTTAGTTATTAAGTTTAAGTTTTTTGTTTTATGCGTATTTTTTAATACTCTTGTGTGTAATTTTAGTTCAGTGTCGGGAGCATCCTGCTATGTCGGGATTAGCGTGGCCTGTCTCGTGATTAAACCGACAATTTTGTGTGTTTTATACGAGCGCTTAACGAGGATGAAGAAATTGTCATGATTACCCGAGTTTGCTATATATTCCAATAATTTTTACGGTAGTTGGAGATTCGCCTAAGCACTTCATACTATTATATACATTGTAGGTACTATGCATTTTTAACAAAAAACACCAATCTTCGTATTCATTTTATTTCGAAAATAAAAAGCGAATGAGTGTTGTGGAAGCGAATTTACACACGCATACAAACATTACTTGAGTTTGTAACTTTTGGACCGCGCAACTTCGAACTATTTCAAAACTCGATCGGGCCCGGAGTTGCAACACATCGATCAGTTCTATTTGTAGTCGGATGTTAGGACGCCCGACTCAAAATTCCTATTCACAGTTCCAACAAGGCATATGCAATCAAAAATTACACCTAAAGTTGAGTGACTGGCACAATCAATACGCCTCAGGATCCGCGCTAATCCAATTTTATTAACATTGGATATCAACAGATTAGTTAAGCGATAGAATAATGGGCCTAATAGAGCATCACTTACCTTAGGATATATGTACCTAGGGCCGGATTCTGTCATACAGTTAAATCCAGCTGATGACATTTTGACATAGTCGATGCCGGCCTTTGCAAACTAAAGCGCACAACCCAGCTAGGCCGGCCCGATTGTGCAAGCCGGGCTGGGTCATCTATATATATTAATAGTCGATGTTATATCTTGCACTATGCGCCACCAAAGCATATCTATTTAGTACTAGATTAACCTTACTATTTTGACTCTGCATTTCTCAACATAACACCTGGATACTTCTTGTTTACCTTTAAATTGCATTAAATATACCAGAAAATTAATTTTCGAACCAGATGTAGCCACTACAGAATATTAAGTAAGCCTAATACAGCGTCATGGTATGCAACCGCTGTTTAGGACTATTGTGCGCTGTAGGCGCAATCTTACCGAATACACTGTTAGGGCCACACTCATACGTAAACAGACTTCCGAGAGTGTACGACATACCTCTAGCCACTACATTTTTCGTTTAGTATGTCGCTCATACCCTTAGCCAACAATTTTCCCCGAATAACCATAATGGCCACCATCTGTAGCTAATGCAGTGTATAACCAGTGTAGTTTTTCAAAAATCTCGATTTGTATCTAGACCATATGCGTTTTCACGAGATTATGCCCCACACCGTCAGAAACTTGGCAAAAACTCAACCAGAAATGGCGTACTTATCCTCGTCGAAAAGTGGCGATTGGATTAGCAACCCTTGAAAAACTTATAAAAAACACAGGGCTTCAATGTTCCTGACACACATGTTGCGAACGTAGGTACCAAACGTTGGGAACATTATAACGTGAACGCCGTATAACAGGAAAAGGCATAAATTACTCAAACTGTTTGCTCGCCAAGACACGCGGCTTTAAAACTTGTGGGCTATTTATCAAATTCTTCATGGCGGATTGTTATAGAACATCCTTAAGTCATATTCAGTACAGTGACCACCATCATTATGTGTATTATACAAAAATTTTTAAGTGATGACAAAATTGTACAAGTGCCGAAATTATACAAACGTATGCCGATTTAATATTCGCTGTAAAGCACTAAACGCAATATAACTTTATTGGTGACAACTTTATAACCACAATATTATGTACTTGGCTATTACTATATAATTATATATAGATAACCATTTTCAGCATATAGTTCCCAAAATTAGCTTTTCTGGGATCGCTGTTGCATTCGACATATTTTTGTGGATAGCCGTAAAATTATGCATCGAACTGGCAGAATAGAAAGCTCAGTAAAGAGAGAAATACAAAACTTTTGTCGTATTGTTTTAGTATGCAGAGAACGTAAATATTATGAAACCACCGTTCTGATTTTCACACTCGGCCTCCTAAATCGTTGGAACTGCATTCAGCAATCGCAAATCATCATGACAGCTTTCTACACTGGCAAAGATGAAGCAGCAACAGAATAAAATAATGCCACTACGAGGATCTGTAAAAATATTTGGCAGATCATCAATCATTTTGTTGACCAATCAATTTTAATTGCGACAGACAATTACTGCAAATATTTACACCTGTATGTATTTTTAGCCCAAATTTAAAACATCATTAAAACGAACATAAAATCAGCTATAAAGTGTACAATAATAGCGTTTGTACGGAAAGCTGGTCGATTATACTAGCAGCTAAATTGTGAAGGATATGTAAATGGCCATATGCAATTATTGGCGCTAATATCAGAGCTTAGCTGCATAAAAGCGTGGTTCGGAGCGGTTCGTGCATGCGGTCTTACACCAGACCTTAATTCATAGCCGAATTATCGTAGAGAGCATGTATTTATGCAGCTACTTTCGTATTCAGAACCTTGACCTAATAACCGCGGGTGGGAATGAAGGCGGGCATAGACCAGCTAGACTGCGACATTGCGTATAACATAAGTGTCTAAACTGTTTCTATTTCTTGTACAAAGGTACATACACAAAGAAAAGTAACACAATTAAGAACCTGTAAAAATTCAAGCATATAAACTAACTGCTGCTTTGACCTCTATCTATATCTCAGCACTCAGTTTTGCGTCGAGCCATATAGCCCCGTTAATTGCGATTAATTGGAATCCAACCCGTCAGCAAGTACAGCGGGATAACAAGGTCGTAACTGTTGTTCAAGAACCCCGCATGAAATCAAAGAAAAGCTATTTCTTGGAAGTACCCCACAAATTATGTGATAATACGCCAACGTATGAATACTAGATCTAGAAGACTGAGTTCAATTACTAGCGTCACCGTATTTTCGCCGACCTGATCTCAAACTTACCATGTGCACGCAGCCAGTCAGCTAGATGAAAAGCAGTTTTAAGCCTCTGACGGAATATTATGTTTTATGTTCACTCAATCCAATGTTTTTCATCCATAGTCAATATAGAATGGAATACAACAAAACTACTTCGTACGATTTTACTATTTCCTGTTACGCAACAGCGAACATTCTTCACGACATTACCACTGTTCTATGAAAGCAAAACCCGTTCAAATCAAACAGCAAGGTGTAACCTTATTACACTTAAAGCAACTAAGCGATCTCAGTAAAACGGACAGTTACGGCTATGATCGACTGCCCGGCGAATTTCTTGATCGCAGTAACATCCATTCTCAGAATAATCTTCAATCAAATTGCTGCAGCCATTGGCGACAACCACTTTAACGTAGATACTAATGTTGTGAAATGTCTACTTTGGAACCTGAAACATACAAAAAACACAGAACTTGATCTGTACAACAGCTCATTCCCGGAAGCAGTTCGCTCCAAATCAAAAATATCACGCCGTGTTGAAATTATTACTGAGTAGGCATGATGTAGTATAAAAACATAAAACAAACGATCTAAGTTCGTAAATGTGTCGACTCGTATTATCTATATAACAATCGTCGTACCCAAAACATTTTTATATTTTTGAAACACAACCAGTAAAATCATGAAATCATCTTCACACTTGCAGTTCAGCGACGGACTCAATATAGTATTCAATATTATCATTAAACGTGCATAAAGTAACAGTATAAAGCTTTGCTGTTTCTAAGTTTATCCGTGTTAGATGTCATCGGCCTTTTCGGCGTTAAAACACATTCATTTTAGTATGGATTGAAACAAAATTAGCCACGAGTGTTGTCGGTGATGAGTAGGTCGGACTTTCAGTTTTGATGGGTAAAACCGAATCCCCCGTTGGCAGGAGGCAAGATGTACCCGTAATCTGACAGAGTGGATTGGAGAACTGTTATTTTCTCCATGGACACTCGGAGACCTAGAGCGATCGACCCAAAGTACTCGCCACAAATGACCGTAGCATTTTGAGCTAGCAACGAGCGAGTGAGTGAGTGGGTCGCTCGAGATTTCTAAACTATTTAAATTAATAGTAAATTCTATTTTTATAACAATTTTATTTCGAGCGAGTATCGAGTGAGTCACGAGCGAGCGGCGTCAGTACTGTATGTAGCTACAATCAACAAAACTGGCGGTGAAAGTGTTTTCACCCAAACAGATATGGGTAAACGCCTAGTACCTGTGTCATCCGACAGGGGTTAACATTAGACTGTACGTTTATGGCCGATTTTAGATTTACATGAACAATTACACACATGCTCATCGGGATAGTGGAGTTGCTCCCCTCAGCCGTTGAACCTCCACCTTGGGGAGAAGCGCCGACCCTCCCTGACAGATGTCCCAACCCACCGACGGCGGCGCCGAACCCCGCATCCAACCAACACCGAGCGTCTGACAACTGCTGGAGGCCAAAGGCCCCTGAGTCCACGGCAACCGCCTGGGACATCGACGATATGAAGAATAAATTATTGTTTCGCTATGTACTAAAGACACAATGAATTAGACATTATTGTCAAACATTTGTGTACAAGTTCCAACAAACAATGCTTGCTTGAGTCGAGACAATGCCTACTTACGTAATCCGGAATAGCTTTGTAAGACCGTGTTTCATATACCTTTCGTTTGTTCTTTCTTCCAACCCTAAAAATAACTATTATTTTTATTGTAATCACAACAGTAGATTAAAAACATCAATTTCCAAGTCTAAAACGAAATATTATATTGAACGCAGATAACGAAGGCATTTGGGGTATGTCGAACAGAAGATATAAACTAGTTCTATCAAAAAAATTAAAAAAACTTCTTTAAATAAAAATTAGTGACGCAGTATCATTAAAATTTAACTGTCGAAAATTCCAAGAATTTTTTTGCTAATTAAATTAAACGGCCGAAACAAACAAGTCCAAAAATAAATTATACGACTATACGAAATTTATACACCAACTTTTTTCAATTAGATGGTACTGATAAATGACATTTTGAAGGTCAAAGGATTTGATGTGGTACCACCAAGGTGAGCCCTGTATAATATGTAGGTCGTTGAGGCCGGCTACCTACAAAATGTCTAACCAGAGATAAACCTTCTAGTTAACCCCTTTTTTTCAAGTGTTATCGTAAGCAAGAGATAATTACGCTGTTGAAACATGAAAATCAAGAACAATCAGTGTCCTTTATGCAGGTCCTGTAGAATATAATGAAGGACGGCAACTCACAACGAGGACAGGGATAAAGCGTTATCAAAACTTCTTTAGCCATATTCCAAATTCACTTACACAATTTTACCCAAATTTAAGTTACCTTCATTTTGTGCAGCAGACTGACTACTTCGTGTATCTCAACTTATTCAGGCCCAATATAAAAAAGGTCGAGATATGATTATAGTTACCAGCTGTATCATACTGTATAATATACAAAAGGGCAGGTGGTAATCACAACAAACTACAAGGTCTTGGGCATGTACCAACTCGTGAATAGGTTCAGCTGTTAGACCTTACTTTGAATAGGTTGAGATTTTGGTCATTACGATTACGAGCTGCATCATATTGCGTAAAACACAGAACGGCAGATGGCGATTGCCAGAAACTACGAATCGTTGCGCAAGTACCAATTCATAAATAGTTTCAGCTCGATCAGGTCCAAGCCGAGATACTGAGCATTATGGATAGTTTACAGGGTTTTTTCAAAACGGACCGGGTCTGATTCTGATTTTATTTTTATTTGATCTGATTAGAGATATTTGGGTCTGGAGCAGGGAAAAGGTGTGTACACATACAAATGATTGATTGGAAGTTTATACGTATATTACATATATCATGAACATCGCGGGCGGGCGGTAAATTTTTTGCAGTTAAGACCAAAATTATGAAGGGAAACCCAGGGAAATTAGGAAGAAAAAGGTAAAACTACTGGATTTAAAAAGTTACCTCGACAGACAACTTTGCCACAATTTTGGTTTTAAACAAAATTTATGGCAAAATCATTTGGGTTCAGCTTGGGTCTCATTGAAACATGTCTGGGTCTGATTAGAAAATTTTGAATCTGGAGCCACTTGTGGACTCAAATGAAAATCCAGGTTAGAAAAGCCATCATGTACGGTGAACGGTTAATTTTCTATAATTTTGCTCTTTTTATCACAGCGAGAATGGCCGCGTACAAAAAAATTTGACAACGTTCACGTTTCCTAAATTATTATAGCCAAGAGTGCATAACAGTTTACTGAGTATATTATTAATATAAACTTGACCGTTAACGAAAGAGACCTCGTTAAGTTAAACAACAGAATAAACCACACATATAATGAAGAAAAGTTGGTGTGACTTATTAAATGTTAAGATTTAGTATATTAGACTGAGCTAAATGAGGACATAGGCAATGTTTACATTATTATGTAGCTTACTTCTGACGTATTCGACATTCAATAATATTGCGTTTCTGCAGGCTTTTAAATCGGTCTGCAAGTATGTGGCCTTCTGGCTACAACAAAAAATCTAAAGCTACGTACAACAATGTTGCATAAAATTTGCGATAAGTAACAAGACATTATAAGCAGATAAAAAGCCAACACAGTTATAGCTAATAGGTATACGATGTATGTGCTGAAATTTTGAAAAGACGGTGACAAAGACGTGAAGTACAGTTAGAAGTAATTACAGAACAAGAGATCCCGACGCAAAAGTTTTAGAATGCAGGCAACTCAAAAACTTAAGGACAGTGTCACTATGCAGTTCATCAGTATTAAAATAAAACTACTGAAGCGATATTGCAAACAAAACTGTGAAACAAAAGTAAAAGCTACTTATGCACGAAAAGCAAACCAACCTACTATGTTACGCCCGCATGTAGAATAAGCCAGAGCTGATGACTTTTACAGAAGAGTATGGCACTCTTTAGCTTATACATGTTAGGTCTTTAGCCATATTGCGGTGCGTTTCGTAATACTCGCGGTGCCATGAAATACAGTACAGTTCACCTCCCCTTCTTGCGTTTCGTCCCCTGTATTTCTTGGGGAGAACATTTCTCCGCCCTTGATTTTGAGGGGGGTCAATGGGATATATTGTCTCCCTTCGAAATCAGGAAAATGTTTCTCCCAAGAAATACAGGGCGAGCTGGTCCCCACATGAAACGCAGGGTACAGGGCTGAAATGTCCCCCATAAACCCATGAAATACAGGGGGACAGTGAGAAACGCACAAACGTTGACGTGAATTTGCTGAAGAATGTCGTACACTTCAGTTAAAAACATAAACTCTTGATATAGGCGAGATAAGCTCCAAATCGTGTCAGTGGTGCCCCCCATACCGTGCCAGTGAAGCCATTAGGAACAGCAGCGTAAACTACCCTCTTGACAGTAGTTACAAGTAATTTGAATTACAGCAATGTCCGGTATAATTCAATTTCGCCGTCAGTGCAACATGGAATGAGGCCCCCATCGATTCGTAGGCCACCGCTTGAAGGAAATGAAGGCTCTAGACGCGGCACTGTACAAGGCAACTAAATAAGTCTTTGTCTGGCAAGAAAAGACAGACTATTCTGGCCTTCCGAAAAGTATTGGTGAATTTTGAGGGCCCATGTTTATTCTCACTGAAAATTTCAAAAGGGTTGTTTTATAATGTTCAAGTACTTCAAACTGTCGTACACATATCTTCACGCTAAAGAACATCGTTTTAGGTAGCATCAGAAATAGTAGTAGTTAACATTTAAAACTTACTACGTAGTATACAGAATAATATGAGCTTAAAAATATTATTAATAAATTATCATACATTTAGTTGAACACGGCGAACGGCTTATAGTGAGAGATGAACATGGGGAGAATGAACGGGTGTGGACGGGTATGCCGAAAAGGTCGGGTAAGTATATTAAAATTCAAACTTCAAACCTTGAAATCCCGGAAATTGTGATCAGTGCAACCCAGTGGTATCGGAAAACTTATACAAATCATTCTAAACGCCCTGAAGGTAATATCAAATAAAACAACTTACAACAGGCTACTATTCCGAACATCGGTTTGGTCGATTCTCCCTAGACACCCCTTGAAAGCCTAAGATAATGCTATGCTGGGTTCTAGATAACAAAACCATCGTATTCAGCGTGCTTCAAAAGATTTTGACACTAGTTGCAAGGTAAAACACAAAATAACAAACCGAAATTGAGAAATATATATGTGGTGAACAGCAAGCGAACCAGATTCGGGTTCATAGAAACTCAGGTAGTGGCCCGAAAAAAAGAATGTTCAAAAAGGTTTTAGATCTTGTCAAATTGATCTTGGCTAGTTTATATTTCGGCTTGACACCTTATATTGTATAGAGATAATGGCCCGAAGAATGCGACAGCCGTATAATCACATTTGACAAACCGCCTTTAAAAATTAGCTTTTGGCCATTTGTCTTGGAGCTGGAAGGTTGGGTCGGACCTTTTAGGGTTCTATTAACGGCAAAGCTTTCTTTTTTCCTGAGGAACAAATTTTTGTCCCAGCCCGTTATGAGTTAGACCGACAGATAAAACAAAGAAATTTTCTCACGATTTCTCCTCCTAGCGCCTTCAGTAAAACTTGCTCGCTCCGTTTCCAAATAACCCACAGATACATTATGTAACAATGCTAAGCTGGCTAGTGAATCTATGTAACCATTGTAAAATCAAGTTACTCTGCGTTATGAAAACACATCTTTGGCAATATAATAAATTACAAAAATAAAAAAGAATTAATACTGTTACAGTTTTGCAGACATTTTCTAACTAATTAATACTATTAGGCTTAGTATTACAATTTAATACCGCTAGCAAGCAAAATTTAAAACACCAATGTACCAGAAGGTATAAGCATAGCAATAAGCTTCACTTCAGAATATAAAAGTTAATATTTAAGCTCAAGCTATTATAGCTCTTCAATGATCATCATTATTTACACCTGCTTTCAACTGTGTTAGCCCAACCTTTAACTGGCGCAAAGAACCAGGCAATTCGGCGGGCAGCAGTATTTCTTTGTCTGGTTCAACGTAACGGGTACTACTGAGCTTCGACGGCTGCATAAGCTTCACAAGTTTTGCGGCTTTTCGCTTCGCTATCCGAGCCGAAGTCAACGCTTCGCTTTGACGTATTTCTTTTTTGAATGTCTTCAACCTACAATACGACTAGTAAATTATCTATTTTGGTGCTCATTATTAAAAATTGCTCTACCGAAAATCTTCTTTATTGTCTATGCTTATAAAAATTTCACTAAAATAATGGCAAACTGAAATCACCACCGCAGAAAGGAAAATAATATTTTCATTAATAAGATGCAGCATGGTACGTCATGCAAGGTACTAGATGTGTTAGAAATACCATTCCTTTATGAGTTTCTATTAGAAAAATACAAAATATAACTCTCATGTGTGCTATTATTCGCCTTTTCTGTAGGAAAGTACCGTAAACATAATCAATATACCTGTTCGTTTTCTTAGCAAACTAAAATGTTGGTGTATTACAAAACATTACATTACCGTCGTTTATCATGATGTCGATAAAACTGCATTCACTGTAAATAGGTGCGATTGGAAAACAAGCGCATACAAAACTGAGCCGTTTTTACCTTCCGAAAGCACAGTCTGAGTATGAACTATACAACATATAGCATTTTATTAGCGAAAAATATAGTCACTATTATCAAAAATTAAACATAATATGTTATGATCGAATACCATACATACCTGTAAACATCGTTATCACTACGTTTCTTCAATCGCTTCATTGCGACAGCCTTGGCTAAGGCTTCGGTACGAGCTTGTTTAGTACGTTGCTTTTTCGTTTTCCGCGGGACATGGTCACTGTCATCGATGGGACACTTTTTCGTGCTCTTTTTCCCTTTGTCAAGCGGTAATCCTTTCAGATTATCTGAGTTTGTCTCGTCTGAACACGAACTGAGGACTGTTCCATGAACATTTGAAGATGCATTAGCGTCTATATTTTCATCGCTATCACTGTCTGATGACGTTGACTCACAATCGTTCGCATTATTCACGTCAAACAGACCTTCAGACATTTCTTGTCTTCTCATTTCCTACATAAAGCATAAGACTAATATAGAAATAAATTGCTGAGGAATACGTTGAACATCAAAATGTCTTCCGTATACCAAATATTTTTACTAATAATTACTATTTCTAATGCCAAAACGATGTTTTGTGGCCCAAAAATGATTCTACGGCAGCTAAAAGTGCCTGAAAACATAAAATTTTGCCTTCCACTTTGAAATTTCCTTTGATGATAAGCATGGCACGCTCACTTTTCGCAAAGTTGCGGATAGGTCAGGCAAGTACGAAAGATAATGAAATCTTATCGACCATAAAAACAAATAAAAAATATAAATTGTTTTAGATCATAAAATTCCCGATAAATAATAAATTTGTGTAAAGAACTGCAGCTCCTGAACACAATCGCCAGCGCAGCCATAAAATTGTATGGAACAAGAGACAAAAACATACGATGTCTCGTTTACATGGTATGTATGCAAAATCCTACAAACTGAACTTGGAAATTATCGTCATATCGCTGAAGTTTAATTCATATGATTCTTACTTAGCGTACCACTCGGAACTCATCATGTGTTTATAACAAATTCACTATTCATAGTACTGTAACGTAGAAATTTTGCATTTTTGGTTAAACCATCAATATAGTCACCTGTGTCACTCGTTGCTCCACGGGCGGCAATTCGGCCCCGCGTTCCTCCTTCGCAATCTTTCGTTGTTTCTTTAGTTCTACATCGCCGGCTTTCGCTAGTAATTCCTGAAAAAAATAAAATATTTTATATAGTAAATTCATCTATATGCCATGAGTTGGCCGAAAATGTATTAATAGTAAAATACTTACAACGCTCTACGTTATTACGGTCAACAGTTACCATAAACTCACGTATGTCCCGTTCAGTTTCACGACCGCCCAGTTTTGTTAACACTTTATACCAAGCTCGTGTTCCAATTTTAAGCCCTCCAGTTTGGGTTACAACAGGTGCAGCGGCACAACAAGTAAACCATACCTTCAAGGTTTGTAAGTGTAACTAGGCCGTTTTAGGTTTCCGCGTACTAGTAGTGAACAGATTCTTGGTGTCCGTCTAGTCCAGACGCCGAAAAACCTGTTCATCAAAAGTGCGGTGTCGCAGCGCGGAGCACTCGTGCCTGCTTCAGCTGTTCTCGCCGGATATTCCGTACGCAGTCGACTGAGTAATCGCAAAACTTCAGCCTCACTAATGAACAAGAACAAATAATAGAGCTAGCAGGAATCCAATATTTTATTGTCACGAAACTTCACAAACATACGATGAAAAGTGGCCCTCAATAGCCAGAAACATGAATATTTATACAACCCTAAACGCTGGCATTTCGTACGAAATTAAATGTTTTACGTAAAAATATAATGCCGAACAGCTATATCAATTTTAAAGTTTTAAGAAACTAAGATTACGATAGAGATTAACTCACACAAAATAATCTTTAAAACATTCACCACGCACATGACGCACACAGCCCAAACACCACAACAATATTAATAATAATAATGTCAATATTGTATTGCTTGTGAACTAGGCACCACTGGCTGGACCAGACGGCACGGCTGTGCCTGAAGTAACCGCTCGGAATTTTGGTACACTACATAAGAGTATTATTTTAATTGCGTAATGCAATGAGGCGAACATTGATAATTTTAAAATGGCATGCAAACTTGTCTACCAAAACAGCAAAACTTAACCCCTAAGTGAACAAAAATATCAGTACTGCAGTAAGCACAACTACTTCGCAATTAAAGGTGGAATAACATCTTCAAACTGTCCCAATACTGACTTGTAACTCAACGAAGGGAACCGGAGCGAATATGATTACTCTGTGTTTAATGAACATTTCGACGTTCCAAATTCAGCTTGCTGAGCCCTTTTAAAAGTTACAAAAGACAATAAACCAACAATAACTTAACTGCAACAGTATTGTAACGCCATTTTTAGAACATATCGGCAACAAGAGCTCGTTTTTTTCTTCATCCAATTACCAAAAGGACGAAATTTGCCAAGTTTAAAGTTACCACTTTCAACAAAAATTACAAACTCAAGCGTTTTTCACGTTCTAATCACCTAGTGCTTCCCGCATTGGATACATACCACGAAACCCAGTTCCTTTCATCACTTTTAGCACACTATAAAGCCTATAGACACAGTTTAGCCATCAGCCCACAAATAACTTAAAAACCCAAAATTTGAGAATTAATTTTTAGTGCTAAATCTAGCCTACTACACCGCTCTACTGGTATAATATGATAGCCAATCCTGGCTCAAAACAACGAAACCAACGTGTTTAACGGGTAAAATAAACCTATAATCACATCGTTCTCCATCAAGAATCAAGAAAACGTAGTGAAAATTTTAAATTTCGGTATTCTTTGGGTCATAGCAGGAAAAAATGAAAAAAGATATAGATCTCGGTCAAAGCATAGTCACATCTCTGTCGGATCAGATACCTTCGGAAAGATTTATAACCGAAAATACTGGAAGATCTGTAATAGTCGAAATGAAGAATTCTCAAACTCTTGTCGGTTTACGAAGTGTGTTGTCAGAAATTTTGGAGAATCGCTAAAACATATCAAGATGCAGTTAAGTCACATTACGAGTCCAATAAAAAAATTATTAACCATATCACATAGCAAAAACAGAAAAATTCACCGTATAGTCGTCAACTGCTGGATTATAAGAAGCGCCAGGGGATGCCACATCAACTGCTGGTAGTATACTTGGCTTTTTATTTAGCGTGTTTGGCCTCTAAAATATTATAACCCTTTGTGTTATAATAAAAGTCAACAAGTTCCGAATTATTATAATCCTATTGCATGAGTTTTGCTTCCCAAGAGTGAACTTGAACTACAAAGTTGTGTTCTAAAGACAAATGGATAAATATTAGGTCTCCTGCTTGTCTTGCCATAGCTGATATCTAATATGGTGTATTATAAAATGGGAGACTGACTGCTTGGAACTTCACGAGTCTAACCTCTTAAATCTTTGTCACTCAAGCAATATACATTGTGGGTAAAAATGGATCATTGAAACATTCGACTGATTATAAAGAATAACTGTTTAGTTTCGGATACCTGCAGGAAATTGAAAAACTAATAACTCGCAAGCAAGGACGAAACGGAGCGAGCGTGGTTGCTTTTTTAAATTATCATTTTGTTTAATCACCTATAAAAACTGTGTTTCATGTATGTACCGCACTAAACCGAACTTTTGGAAGCCAGAACCCACTGAAAAACCTAAAACTTCGTCGACCCTAAACCCATCGAAAACCAACTGACAGCGCATTAAGTTATTCACCCTACAGCAAAACCTATATAGACAATTCTTTATGCCCTCTACGTAATAAGTAACCAAACTATTGAAGACAGACTGTACTCTAGAAATCGGGTTCGTTGATCCTACAATATAGGCGTCGATAAGGGGTGATACCCCTATAGGCCGGGTCGCCCAAGACACATTTCCGTCTCTGAAAGACTTGCGCGACCCCTCCCCCCCGAAGGCGCGCTAAACTCGAAAACATTTAGCAATATTTACCAAACTTGGGGTAAAAAGCCAAAAATGTCAACGGACGCATGGGGAAGTAAACCTCCTAGCCTCCTGAGGACCTCCACTCCAACGGATCTTCGACATATATACCCTAGACAAATTAAAAACCCATGAAATATAAAACTTGATACTAGATAACCAAATTGTATTCAGCCTTCAGAAAAACCTATATATAGATCATTCTCTATGTCCTGGCCTCAATGCATAACCAAACAAACGAAAATGTACATTTTGGAAATCGACAGGAAAACCTATAAACCCCTTGAATTGGTATAATATAGTCAAGTTAATCTCTCGATAGCAAATCATCGTATCTTGCGTGCTTTGTAACATAAAAGACACTCAATGTAAGAAAAAACTCGCGATAAAAAGCTGAAATTTGAAAAATCCGTATTTCCAACAAAGGGTCAACGAACCATATTCGGGCCCAGAGCGGCTCATAGAGTTGTTCTGCAAAAAGTCGCAGCAAAGTTGTAGATCTCTATTTTCGATGTGAAACCTGTATCGCGAGATATGCGCTGTTAAATAATGGAACACGTATGGCCAGATTTGGAAAGAACGCTTTAAAGCCTGTCTTGTGCCACTTTGACCAGGAAGATAGGGTCGAGCTGTTCGTGTTCAACTAAAGGGCACATCCTCATGACTTTGCTATCTAAGAAATAGATTATCGAAATCTGCTCATCCAAAAATGAGTAATAAATGACAGCGACGAACAAAAAAATTTTCCCTCAGCTATCTACGAACACGACAATATGTTCGAATTATTCGGGAATAGAGAGCAATCCAAAATCAAAGCTACAAAATCTCATCGAACTGTCATTACAAGGACCGGAAATTGTTAAGCCTGGACTGGCAGTGAACTGAATCGAATTTCCTATTTTGTCCATGGCATATTAGAGAATATTACAGAATGGGAATGTTAGTGGAATCATTTTGAGTTCAGCCGCGCATAGATTTATCAAGCGAACAGCACTTGTTTCTTGCAAATACTGTAACTACGTTAATTCAGCGTTCGGAAGCCGTAATAAGATATTGCCGAGAGACGTGATTAATGATTTTTAATCAAGACAGCTAAACAGATGAATCTGAAACTTAATATTTTTTTCAACTTCGCATGCACTATTTATACACAGCACAAGGTATACCTATACAATCATACGATGATGGTCCACTTTAAACTATACACATGCAATGCTTTTCTTATAAAATTTCTGGCTGAAAATCGCTGCCAGAAACGACACCCAGATAATTTCTGCACAAAACTTGAACCATGAATTTAACATTTCTAGTACAAAAGTATTCTAAAAACACATCTTAAAGTAGACGGTCCATAAAACAGCTGAATTAGAAAAAAAAACGAAGTGCCAAAAAAACTGAATTGTCATGGTTAAAGCCTACGCAAATTTAATAAACCAACATACTTTTAATGCTCTTTTAGCACCATTGAAACGAACATGCATTTTGATTTCGTCAGAAACAGCGTCCTCTTTGAGTACAGACTGTACTGCTGGGTCTATAATGTTATTATATTTCGGTATAAAACACAGGTAATGCCACAAAATTATGTTCTTCCTAAGTTTGAAATTTTACCCAAGAATGAACGTGGGGTCACCCAAAGTTCGCCCACTTACCGAAACACTGTGGACAGGCCAGGGTAGGAGATGAGTCAAGCAAATCTGACAAGAATTCCGCACTGCCCAAGATGACGACTTATCCATGCAGTGTTCTTGATTATATTGATGTGTTATTCGTATTAGCTCGGTCACCGCTCAGCCATGTTCGTTTTCGATCATATAACTAATCATTATGTATGGTTCACGTTGTTATGTTGAAATATTAACGATGATATAGGATTCGAATAACTGAATACAGAAATGAAAATTAACCTCATCGATCCAAGATTTAGTCCCCTAGTAATTGCAACTAATTATTTTGTGATGAAACTTTGAAACGTCTAAAATATTCCCTATTTTCTTGATTGATTAAAGATAGACATCTAGACCTGTCACAATGGGTATAAATATATAAATTGAGTTTTGTTGCTGCTAAGATTACGATATACAGTATTCTACAGTTCGGGGCTTTTTACGCCTCCGAAATTAAAGGTCAGAGACGCAAGGTCAGCTCTGACCCCTAGCAAGGGGGAGGGACGCCGTACAACGTGTCAGCACCATGGCTTTAGTTAATATCGAAATTTTTTAAAAATCTTGGGCAAAACTTTAGAATATTCGGCAAAATTATAGCAAAAATTGGGCAAAGTTGGCAAAACATTTTGCAAAAATTAAAGAAATTATCAGAAATTTTAGCAAAAGCAGGGAAAAAATGAAAACAATGGAGGAAGAAAAATCAACGGTTATGGAGAAATTGTAGAGTGGTAAGGGCGGTGTCTCTTAGAGATCACACAGAGTCAGTGAAGGGTCACCCTCCTTTTTCCTCTTCTAAGAAATTCTGACAGAAATAAGCCCTGGCCGTTCGGAAAATTTCAAATTTTTTCGATAGCTGTTTGATTTTCGTACGGGGATACGTAAATTTGGTTCGATTTTTACCACGTTCCTTCGGTTGAAACACGACAATCATTTCTGGTGAGTATATGCTCTAATACGCTCCAAAAGTTAAGAAGTGGCGAGTATGCCAATAAATAATACAAAAGTAATAACACAAAAATAGATACAGCATATGTTATTTAGAAACAGATTCACATATGCACTGCGGAAAATCTAGATACGCCACGTAACGGTAGAAGAGGTAGCTGAATTTTGTGTGTAGTGAGTGAAACGAGGATTACTTTTTACTAGCCGTATAGTGATGAATTTTCACAATGCCCGTTATGTGTTGGGTTTTTAGCTTGATACGCATAACTCAACTTTGGCTAGGCAGATTGATTAGTGCAAGCTCATTTAAAAACTTTTAAATTTCTATCTGAGCGGTTTACTTGGGTATGAAGGGTCACGAAAAATGGCAATGATTCCGCAATGTTCACATTGCTTCGCGATCGGATCGGATATGAATATGTAGAATTCAGGGAGTAACCGGAATTCAGGTTCCGGTTCCGGCGAAAATCGTGTTCCGGTTGTGGTTCCGGCAAAGGGCAAAAACCATACCGGAACCGGAATTCCGGTTTAAAAATTTTGTTTGAAATTTTCCACGTTTTTTGCTTCATCTGTGATCCAAACATATGTAATATATATTATACAATGATCAAGCTCCAAGCAAAAGAAAAGATTAACTAAGCAATTTGACTTTTGAAA
This sequence comes from Trileptium ribeirensis, assembly GCA_030248225.1. Lineage (NCBI taxonomy): Eukaryota > Metazoa > Nematoda > Enoplea > Enoplida > Thoracostomopsidae > Trileptium > Trileptium ribeirensis. The sequence continues at coordinate 40,753 of JASANE010018135.1, forward strand.
CGTAAGTAGGGCACATAATTTCAGTTGGAATTTTTCATAATAAGCTGCAGGAGTTTTTTAACAAATCAAAGCCACGTCGATGCTTGTAGCAGCTATTTTACACATCCAGAAGTCTGTGGGGTACGTCTCAATTAAACCGGTCCAACTCGGTAACAGAGTATGGCTTACGCAGAAGTACTTATGGTATGCTTGGTTAACATCAATTGCTTCAAGGACCCGCCAATGCGCTTGTAAACTCGGTAAATCAGTCTAAATTGAAGTAAACTAGCGTTATCTGCAACGCAGCTAGAAACTGCTTTCTTGGCAAAGAACTGTATTTATTGAAACTGTGCGAGCAGCATCACAGTGTGTCTCATTTATAGCATTCTGATTAGAAAGTTATCATCATTATCATCTAACTTACGGACACTGTTTGTCCAAAACTTACGGGCACTAGCCTAAACAGTGTCCCTGACCACTGATCAGAAAATTACCTTCGATCTATTATTTTCTCTTAGAATGATATAAACCAATAATTTCCAGTTTCCTACAGAAGAACATGTAACAAACGTAACTAGTAAAGGAAGGCGACTGGAGACAGAGCGAAGGTGTGTATTCTACGCTCCAACCTTTGACGCAGTATAGGCAATGGTGTATAGTGGAAGGCATTTTTTGCTCTGGGTGTCCAAAAATAGACATATTTGATCAATAAATAAACATTATTAGCTTCCTCAGTCTCTTTAAAGTTTCAGAAAGGCAATAATACCATTGCAAAACATTAATTTTAACGTAAAAGTTATTTTTTAAAGCATTTTAAATCCACTATACCTTCATTTCTTCCTTGATCTGTTTTACTATATATAAATTTCGAAGACCAAGTTCCGGTTCCGACTCCGGATCCGGTTTAAATGAACGGTTCCGGTTATTCCCTGGTAGAATCGAAATATTATATTCCCATTTTTCCAGGGAATAACCGGAATCGAAATTTACCGGAACCGGAACGAGCAACCGGAACCGTCCATTTAAACCGGATCCGGAACCGGGACCGGAACCTGGTCTTCCAAATTTATATATAGTAAAACAGATGATGGAAGAAATGAAGGTATAGTGGAGTCAATGTACATTAAAAATAACTTTTACATTAAAGTTAATGTATTGCGATGGTATTATTGCCTTTCTCAAACTTTAAACAGACTGAGGAAGCTAATAATGTTTATTTATCGATCAAATATGTCGGTTTTTGGACGTTCAGAGCAAAAAATGTCTTCCACTATACACCATTGCGTATACCTCGTCAAATCGAATGTGCTTACAAAGCCTGGAGCGTAGAATACACACTTTCGCTCTGTCTCCAGTCGCCTCCCGTTGCTACACATACGTTTGTTGCATGTTCTTCTGTAGGAAACTTAAAATTATTGGTTTATATGATTCTAAGCGAAAATAATAGATAGAATGTAATTTTTTGATCAGTGCTCAGAGACACTGTTTAGGCTATCGTTGGACAAACAGTGCCCGTTAGTTAGACCATAATGATGATAACTTTATAATCAGAATACTATAAATGAGACACACTGTGATGCTGCTCGCACAGTTTCAATAAATACAGTTCATTGCCAAGAAAGCAGTTTCTAGCTGCGTTACAGATAAGGTTAGTTTACTTCAATTTAGACTGATTTACCAAGTTTACAAGCGCACTGGCGGGTGCTTGACGCAATGTATGTTAGCCAAGCATACCCTAAGTACTTCTGCGTAAGCCATACTCTGTTACCGAGTTGGACCGGTTTAATTCAAACGTATCCCACAGACTTCTGGATGTGTTAGCTGCTACAAGCATCGACCTGGCTTTGATTTAACAAACTTCTGCAGGTTATTATAAAAAATTCCTGCTCAAATTATGTGCCCTACTTACGTTTCACACGACAAATTGGTTAGTTAATCTTTTCTGTTGCTTGGTTGTATTGGTGCTTGATCATTCTATATGATCATCAATATATATTACACATGTTTGGATTACAGGATGAAGCAAAAAAACGTGGAAAATTTCAAACAAATTTTTTAAACCGGAATTCCGGTTCCGGTATGGTTTTTGCCCTTTGCCGGAACCGCAACCGGAACAAAGTTTTCGCCGGAACCTGAACCGGAATTCCGGTTACTCCCTGGGAATATGGCATCGCTGCAAGCGAAAAAAAAACTGAATTTAGAGCTTTATGTTCGCACAAGCACTACAAGTGGCGAACATAGGTAGGAAAACTTTTCTAAGCGTTATTATTTGACCCTAAAGTTCCATGTATTCGTATGATAACCATAAAATGTTATTCCAACGGCAAAACCTACAAAATGTGTACCATTTGGGTGGCTATAAGTTCTGGAATACTTAGTTTTCTTTAGTCGCAAAACAAAGTATTAAAACAATAAACTATCAAGCAATTACCTGATGGACAGCCCCACAAGTCATATAATTTGTCAGCGTCGGAAACACCACGAACTGGAGATTTTGACACAGTTGCAGTAGATTTTTCAGCATGGTTTAAAGCCTTTCGACAGGGATTCAAAAAGCGCCGTTGCTTCTTCGAAAGTTTGGCTTTCTTGAAAACGATCGGATTATAACTAAAATGCATGAAATATTAAAATTAAATAAAAGACATTAGGTTTAGTAACATATCGTTTAACAATATTCACAGCATTAGCATTCCTAAAATCATCAAAGCCAAAAACTTCGGAATACAAATAGTTATTTTGTAGCAATAACAAATTATCCTGGACAAGCGTTCTCCACCAGCTTATATCTTAAAAACAAACAACGAAAAATGAAAACGAATCTATGTGTAATCTATATACTTATGAAAATCATTTTTCTGCACTGCTCGTGTGCTGCTCTGTCATAAATTTACATGACATGTACTGTAACATTGTATTAACGCTTGATTAGTTTTAGGCATAACTTTAGAACTTTTGGATGGATTTGGTTCACCTTTTTTGTTGAATACCTCATAAGCTTTGTTGTTCAAGGGTGTTTTTTCTTTTTTCCTTCCTACTTTGGCTATTTGGTCATATTTTTTTAACCTTTGGATGGATTTGGGTTATCTTGTTTGCCTGAGTACTTAAGATGGGTTACCCAAGAGTAAGTTTTTTTATTTTCGCTTGATTACTGAGTTATACTTTTTAAACTCTTAGTTGGATTTGCGTCATATTTTTTGTTGAGTAAATTATAAGCTAGGTTACACAAGATTATGTCTTATGTTTCCTTTATACTTTATTTCCATCTTTGTTTTTGAGACATAACTTCTGAAGCTTTACATTGTCTGCGCTGGCAGAACGTCAGTGGTCGTAAACTAGCTTGAAGCGGGTACAAAAGCATTTAGTACATATTATATCACCTACATACATTGGAAAGTACAATTATGAAACTGAATAGGAGTGCACAACCACGGAGAAAAGTAACCACAAATGTGGATGGACGCAATTTCGTGTAAACCCGGACGGACACACTTTCGACAGGACGCGGCAGTGCAAATGCTTCCAAGTTTTGTGGATATAATTTTGTGTGTAACTGTAGTACATGTAAAACAACATACATTTAGTTTGCCACTCAAAAAGTTTTCAGTGAAAAAAGTGTAGAATCAAGCATAACATTTTGCACTGCTTGATCAAAATACAGCATCAAAATAATTGTGAAATTGAGTACGCTATTTAATTTTAGTGCTTCACTAAGAAAATGCAACATAAGTTTAGGACCCGCAAAAACGCATTCACGCTATTTGCTTTTTCTATAGTATCAAAAACAGAAAGTTTATATAAAAACCGAAAGCGACACTAGAGACGCTAAAGACAGTAATATTGTGGAAAGACAAATTAATATCGACATTAAAATAAACAAAAATAGGCATTGCAGCTACCATAAAGGCTGTGTTTAAAACTCGATAACTATTTTAGTCGATGCGACATAGTATACAGTTTACGAAAAATCCAGGATATGACAATAGTTTGTAATTATAACCTATAAGCGAAATGGCTGGATTTGGCACCAACAGTTATATACCAGCATTAAAAATCAATGGTCTGTTACTTAAACATTTATATATAAATATCATATTTGCAAATCAACAGAAGTGCAGTGATAACAATTTCCTGTAGCAGTAAATCATAATATTTTTGAAGGTTAGGAAACGACGTATCTCAAAATATAAGAATGCAAACATAAAACCTAACAAAAATAAATATACACAAAATAACATTAGCAAAAATGAAAGAACTTACCGTTTTACGGGATCGATATTAGGATCAGGTTTTAAGTTCATAAAACATTTTAATTCAAGTTCTAGTCGCTCGGCATTTGCGCGCTTTGCTAAATCGAAAAAATAAATAAAATATTATCCAAAGTGACCAAAACACTAAGCTAGGTATAACTAGAAGCTAAAAACTACAGCACGAAATTTTTGATTTTTATTCAATTGGAGAACAAGCATTAGCTGGCCGCTACATTATGGGGTACGGAATCCCCCACTCGGCCATTGCTTCACTCCACTCGCCAAAAAATCCCGTATGTTCTCCCCACTCCACTCCACAAATCCTCCCCATCAGTGATATTGACTCAGAACACCAAAAAAAAAAAATAAGCAGTGGGCAAGACTTTTTATTATCTTTTGGCTGATTAATAACGTACTTACGACTCATAATAATACAATCAGTGCCGAAACTGCCTACACACAGTAAAAACAGGCAAAAATAATTCAGAAAACATGCGCACATAATTAAAACTCCCCTAAACATTTTTTCTCCGAGAATGAACATGGATATCATGGAAATTCGTACATTTTGTCGTTAAGTGGAAAGGCCAGCGTACTATTCTGCTAAGCTCAGATTAGCTAATTCGGTCAAGCTTCTAAGCTATATATTACTATGATTTACAAATTGAAGAACGAAATTATGTAATAGCACGCATTGATATCACTGGGTTTATAAATATAATTTAGTGGAGGTTGATTTTCTAATTAGGAAGTAGAATAGTCGGACCAATTCTAACTACACTAGCCTTTTCTTTGTAATGATTTCTCCACACATATTTCATTATTTTTATTATTTTGCCTATATTAAGTTTTCTTGTTTATTACTGTATCTCGCCAAGTTTTTATTTTTACCTTTGTTTTGGCTGGTTAATAAATCAGTAAACAATCATTCAGGGTGAAACTGGAAGTCCTGTTGCTGGATAATTTCTGTTCCGATTATTCCCGGCTCCCGGGTAATATAATACCACTTGATGTAACAACAGAGAATATGTAACACAGCAAAGCATTTAATATTACTTTTATTAAAAGTGAATACTTTATTAAATTGGCACAAATGAAACATCAATATACAAGACAGAACGAATTTGGATCATATTTTTAACGTTCGTTTATTGTGTATTCTGTATAACGCCAGCATATAAAACACTAATTATCGTTTGTGGCCTTGCTGAAGTAGAGCGACATTTAGGTATGTTTGAAATTTCGGAATACTTAAGATACAAACTTTGGGATGCCAAGCTAACCGTTACGGAGAAAAATAGTTATAAACCTTAGCGAATCGCATGTATAAACTTACCGAATTATTTGCAAAGAATTGGAAGCTGTCCACGAACTATTAGCGAATTTTTCGGGAACCATTTCCTTTATTTACGCACACAGTCACCGTTCCAGCTCACCAAACATATGTACAGTAACCGCCAGAGTTAAGCGCAAAACAATGGTGGATTGAAATAGATCAAAATTTCGATCGATTTCGATTAAACGAAATTTCGATATATTGTGATTTCGATCGTTTTCGATTTTGGCGCAGACGTCAAAATTATTGTAAAATATCGATCACTTTCGATTAACGAAATTTTGATAGATTGCGATTTCAATCGTTTTCGATTGAACGTATTTTTGGCCGCGACTGTGTGTACATGCTTCTAGGTTTGCTTCACGTAAAGTATAACAACGGGAATACGACGTAAATATTAATATAACGTTTTCTAAATTTAAGTTAACAATCGACGTCACTCCAATTGCCGAGGGGCTAATAATAGTTAAGCTATAAACTAAGCACGCGCAAAAGCTTCACTTATGAAATATCTAGTACACCAAACAAGTAATTACTGTAGGTACAGGTGCAAAATTGCATAATCGACCAATACCAATCGAGGACTTCAGTTAATATTAATCGTAGTTGCAAAATGTCTATCATCTAGTAACTCCATCGAGAGTGCATGACGCAGTGAAGCATAGGCACACCTAAGCCTTTTGCATGCGCAGCCAATCAGCTGTTGATAGCATACGTCGACATGCTATATGTGGATATCACACAATACCGCTAAAGTATGAACAAAAGTTCCCGGCAATAACTTTTCCATGTCCCAAAACACCCAAGTACAAGCTTTCAGCCTCCCAGGACGTAAAATTGAAATTAGGAATTTTGGGTCGATGAACCATGGCGGCGCCATACCCCCGTACTCATATCTCCTTTCGACTCCAGCAATGAGTTTGCCATGCCCGAAAACAACCAAATAAAATTTGTCAGCCGAGCACGACGTCAAAACAAATTTTCGAATTTTGGGTCGAGGAACCATGGGGGTGCCATACCTCAAATCCCATGAACTGGAGCCTTAATCGAAAAACAAAAAAGAGGCATCGGCATTTATCATTTTACTATGTAATAAAACCAAGCATAGAAAAAATTCGAACGTTAATGTAAAAATAACCTTGCTTCCGTGAAGGTTACTAAAATGAAGTAAAAACCTGATTTTGCTCTCTGACCCTGAACCTTGGGGCGCCATACCTTCGTAGCCCTGGAACCATGAGTCACTAAGCAAAAACAACACCGGCAATGAGTTTCCCATGTCCGAACACCCCATGTGAAACTTTTCAGCCGCCGAGGACGACAGAGCAAATTTTCGAATTTTAGGTCGAGGAACCATTGGCGCACCATACCACAAACCCCATGACACTAAAACCGGAGCCTTAATCGAAAAACAAAAAAGATGCATTCGGCATTTATCATTTTACTAAGAAAAAAACCAACCAGAAAATAAATTCGAAAGTTAAGATAAAAATAACCTTGCCGCCGTGAAGGGTACTAAAATGGGGTAAAATGGATGAATAAAAACATATTTTGACTTGACCTCGCAATTACACCCAAAATCAAAAACGCTCGGGGATGTGCACGGTAAATCGACTATGGCGGTTCGAATGAGCCTAAGATCATGAAAATCGATTAAGTCGTTCCCGCGGTATGGCCGATCACACACACAGACGGAATTTAAAAGATTTCACCCCTGCAATACACAATCTCCACTACTTTTTATTACGTTCTCATGATTAGCTTCAAGCTTACATAAAATCAGGCAGGAATGCAAATCAAATACGATCTAGAGAACCCAAGGTTATCGCTACATAATCGCTAGTATCTAGCAAACTCAAGCTTTTTTGTGAAAGCTCACGAAAAAGTCAGTAGTAACTCGCATGCCAGGGTGAAACGGACCGGGCGTGGTTTCATTTAAGTCTATTGGTTTAATCACCTGTATCAAGCTTTGTTTGATGTATATACAACAATAAAACGTCTTCTAGCTTGTACAAACAGGGGAAACCTAGGTTGGGGCTTGGCTATTTCGACCTCCCGCAGGCTTCCCAGTTCATATCCCAAGTTAAATTTTGGCCTCCCCCAGTTCATGTCCTATGTACAGTCACGGCCAGAAATAAGTGCAAAATAATTGATCGAAATTTCGATCGATTTCGATTTCGTTCCATTTCGATTTTCGTGCAATTAGATAAATTTCAAAATTTCGATTTTTTTTTCGATTAAACGAAATTTCGATTTTTTTTCGATTAAACGAAATTTCGATCGATTGCGATTAAGCGAATTTTCGATCGATTCCGATCGTTTTCGATTGCACTTATTTCTGGCCGCAACTGTACTTTATTGCTCTACTAAAATTTACCAAATTTTGGTCTGATGAAGAAAAAATATTTTCCAATTTTGACTAAAAATCCACAAATTTTCCCCTGCGGGCTATAAATCACTAAAATTTCCACTTTTTAGTAAGCATACATGCAGTCAATTGCCAAGTGAGACATTTTTCATTTTTTCTGACGGTTAGGTTACAGGACTTTATATTCCCCCAATTCCACTGAGGAAATCGCCCCTTCCCCGTTTCGAATTAGGAACCTCCCAGATTATGCCCCATGTATAGGTAGTTTAGAAAAGCCAGCTCTTGAACGCTGAACTCATTGAAAATCCTAAAACAGAGTCGATCGTAAATCAATCAAAAATGACTGACAACGCATCAAATATCTGTGCTGGCGTCTAGATAACCAAAGCATCTTTTTTAGGCTACCGGAAAACCAGGGAATAACCGGAACCGGAAAAAGCAACCGGAACCGTCCATTTAAACCGGATCCGGAACCTGGTATTCGAAACCTATATAGTAAAACAGATGAAGGAGGAAATGCAGGTACAGTGGATTTAAAATGTGTTAAAAATAACTTTTACATTAAACTTAATGTATTGTGATGGCATTACTGCCTTTCTGGAACTTTAAAGAGACTGAGGAAGCTAAATAATGTTTATTCATCGATCAATATGTCAGTTTTTGGACCCCCAGACCAAAAAAATGTCTTCTACTATACACCCTTGCGTATATTGTGTCAAAATGAATGTACTTATAACGCATGGAGTGTAGAATAAACACTTTCGCTCTGTAGAAGAAGCACTTTCGCAAATATTTCCAGTCGCCTCCCTTTACTACACATACGTTTGTTACATGTTATTCTGTAGGAAACTTGACATTATTGGTTTATATGGTTCTAAGATAAAATAATAGAAAATATTACTATAATTTTCTAATCAGTAGTCAGTGACACTGTTATGGCTAGCGTTTAGATGATAATGATGATAACTTTTTAACCACAATGCTATAAATGAGATCAACTGTTATAATGAATACAGTTCATTGCCAAGGACGCAGTTTCTGGCTGCGTTGCAGACAACGCTAGTTTGCTTCAATACAGCCTGATTTAGAAAGTTTGCAAGCGCACTGACTTGTGCTTGACGCAATTTATGTTAGCCAAGCTTACAGCTAAGTATTTCTACGTAATCCATACTGTGTTACCGAGTTGGACCGGTTTAATTCGAACATACCCCGCAAACTTTTGAACGTGTAAAATAGCTGCTGCAGGCATCGATCTGGCTTTGTTTTGTTAGCAAGCTTCTGCAAGCTAAGATGAAAAATTCCTACTGAATTTATGTGCCCTACCAACGTTTCACATGGAAAATTGCTGAGTTAACCTTTTCTTTTGCTTAATTGTATTGGAACTTGGTCATTGGGTACATATTACATAATTTTTGGACCACAGATGAAGCAAAAATATGGAAAATTTCTAACAAAATATTTTAAACCGGAATTCCGATTCCGGTATGGTTTTTGCCCTTCGCCGGAACCGCAACCGGAACAGGAATTCCGGTTACTCCCCGCGGAAAACCTATATATATAGACAATTATTCTTGATGACCTGTACGCAGTACCAAGTACACCAAACAACTGAAGACACTATATTATGGAAATCAACTTCCTTGACCGTAAACCCAATGAAAACGTCTGAAAAGGAACAAGATACCCGTGTTGGACTCTAGATAACCAAAGCATCGTATTCAGGCTATCGGAAAACCTATACAGACAATTCTTGATGACCTGTACGCAATACCACGTAAACCAAACAACTGAAGACACACTATATTCTGGAAATAAAGTTCATTGACCAGAAACCCAAAGAACATTCATGAAAAGGCACGATATATGCACGCTGGCCTCTACAACATAAATCACTGAAATAAATATATAGACGACTCTTAATGCGCTGCAAGCAATACGTAATAGGATAATGAAAACAAAAATGAAAACCGTAAAACCCTTGAAACCCCATGCAAAGATATACGTAATATATAGTCAGATTGCGCAAAAAATAGTGACCAAGTTGGGTAAAAACATAATTGCCACTGGATTGCAGCCGGTAGGTTAGGCCCTACAAACTTCAGTGTTACATATTGCCGGTCTCAACTTCGTTCGCAGTGAGACAGGTCATCCAAATCGCAGTCGTCAGCTGTAGAAGTTGACGCGAGTGCAGGTACTTCCAAACTGGCCAAAATAGTGTGAAGTTCACTAACTTTTGTGCCACAAGATACCCGGCGAATAAAGGGTTATGGTCGTTTGTATATTGAGCCTACACAGACCACACTATACAATGATACATCAAACTTAGTTCCGTTATCGACGTTCATTTTTCTAAGCATCAGTTTTTTACTCCAAAAGTTTGTAATGAGCGAGGGTAACAAAACATTTTTGCTTTTGATCCCCCGATGTTTTTTAACCTGACTTGTTTTAGTACCAAAAAATATGCTCAAGTGAGATGGAGCGATTGTGGATCAAAGACCGACCAGAATGCCTATACAACGCCGATGAAAGCGGCTTTCCGACGGATACATCGAAATGTCGCGCAATGGCTGCAGTCTTGCAAAAGGTTTCAACATAACGTGCGGTGCCAACCGTGAAACTACAGCAGTGCTTGCCTGTTGTATCACTGATAGTTAATCACTGGACCCGCTGATTATTTTTCGAGGAAAAAATTTGCAAACTTCATGGTGGCGTGATTTCGAATCATTTAAACCAAACATAGTGTGTCGAAACGAAGGACATCCAAGGAGAAATTCCCGAAAATGGACCTATGGTGAAGGGTCGCAGGGAGCTATTATGCTGGTGCTGTTTGACTACGAGACCGATATACGCAGCTGTTACTATCCTCTATACTTACTTCAATTGCTTCACAACTGGCTGCTCGGTGGCGTAAAACAGACGGCTGTTATATTTTTAACCGACAGTTGTTTTTAACCTTAACCTTGGGCAATGAAAAACAACAATTTTTATTCCTTGCTGATCTAGAGCCACAATGTACGGGCAAACTATATATGGTTCCTAGTAGCAATGTGACTATGCTTCTATATTACCCAGCCTTCCAACGATCCCAGTGAATTGGTGCGAAACGAAAATTTGTGAAAGTAGTTTTTTTATCCTATCTGACTACAGTCAAGTTAGATTTTATAAAGCAAAACCATTGTACTAATCGTGATTTATAACCTAATAGGCACTCCTTATAAGGTAAAAACAAGCAACAACACGTTGAATTTGAAAAATCGCTATTTCTGAGAAAGTATCGACGAACCATATTCGGGTCCACAGCGGCCCAGGGAGTAATCCCACAAAAAATCGTGGTTATCAAGGTTGTAGATCTCGATGAGCTGATTTGTACTGATCTTAATTTTTCGACGCGTAGTCTGTGTCGCGAAACACTGGTACACGTACAGTCCGGTTTCGCAAAGAACCCTTAAAAACCAGGTTTTTGCCATTTTGACCAGGAAGATGGGGTCGGAGCTATTCACATCACCTAAAGGACACATCGTCATCACTTTTGCTTCAAACAAAAAAAATTGTTGAAATTCATACATCCGAAAATGAGTTATGAATAACATCGACAGACAAAAGAAATTTCCACGATTTTTCGCCCTCATTGGATACCTCGCTCACTCGCTCGCTCCGCTTCAATTACGGAAAACAGGCACGGAAATTAACGCTGACGCACATCCGCAATCCGCACAATCCGTGACGCTTTTGCTATTGAACCAAAAAATTTTGTCGATATCGGTCCATCCGAAAATGTGTTATGAGTGACAGCGGCACCCACAAAAAATTTTTCACTATTTCCCCCAAGCGCCTTTCGCGAAAACTCCGCTCGCCCCATTTCAAATATTTAAGTTGCAGAGTGTGACGTCAACTTACGGACAGAATTCGGTGTAGTTGACGATTTCTGTACTACAAACAACTCATCGTCCGTCCGCAGCGACACGTCTCCTCTAAAATAAATGCAACAATATACTGACAACAAATACTAATCCCGCAAGCGAGGGGAAAACAAAGCAAGCATGGTTAATCTATAACTTGTCAAGCCTCTCTTCGTCATTTTTGTTTATTTCAGATTCGATTCTGTACATCGCAACTCGTTGTGGAAAGTATTGGAGGTGATGGGCGTTCCACCAAAAATTACTGATATAATACAGGACATTTATATGGGTGTTCGTTTTTCCTGTGGGTTAAGGGCAACCTAAGTTGTGAATTTGATGTCTCCACCGGAGTACGTATAGGATTCGTACTATCCCTAACATTATTCAACTGCGCTGTGGATTGGATTATGAGGAGTGTACTTGACGGCGTTCAAGATGTTCCTGCGGGCAACCAAATTTTGCGTATCCGATCTCGCTTACGTTGACGACATTGTCCTACTTAGTGACTCGATAAGGTCTCATTTAATGCTTAGCCGCACAAAACGTCATCAATAAGGTCTCTTTCGGCGCTGCAAAGCTGGGTCTAAACATAAACGCGGCAAAAACCCAAACCATGTTTGTAAACTGTCCCAAAGGCAATATTGCTTTGAACGGAACAACATTGGAAGCTGCCGATCACTTCACATACTAGGGCAGTAAAATTTGTTCTGATGGCAAATCTTCACACAATATAGAAACCCAAATCCGGAAAGCATGCTCGGTTTTTATATGCTACGGTCCCCACTATGGTCTAAGACAGCTTTATCAATAAACACAAAAACCGAGTGTTGTGCTTGTGCTTCTTTACGGTGATGAAACGTGGGTAATAAAAGTCGCTGACATCAATCGACTCGACGTTTTCAATATGCGATTTTTGGCGGGTATCTCGTTGCACCAAAGGCTAAGCAAATCAACCGTGAGGTACTCATGGGAGCTTCCTGAAACCATCGCTCAAATGTTGTGTCACAGACGCTTACGCAGGTTTGGGTATATGTGCCGAATGCCGCGCCGTCGAATTACTCATTGGTCTACATTAATAACCCGCCTATGGGCTGGAACAAGCGTAAAGGCGGCCAATCTAAAAATTGGTGGAAAGTTGTAGAAGCTGATCTCCACAATTTCTACTTCAACTTCACTGAAGAAAATAGTGCTGCGCAAAATCGTATGCAATGGCGTGCTGGCATCCACGATGATGTGGTTGCTCCTAGAGCGAAGGCCAATACCGTACCTTACCAACGCTGACAGGATCAAGTACGAGTTGTGCCTAGTAACTCTATCGATATTACAGAGCGTAGTGAACAATAGGCATTCCTACGCTTTTGGAGTGCACAGCCAATCAGCTCACGATAATATATGCTATATGTGGATTTCACACAATACCGCTGGCCTGTCCACAGCCCTCCGAAAAGTGGGGGGAGGGAAACTTCTGGAAGCCGCCGTGTTTATTCTCCCGCCAAGTGAAAATTTTCAGCCGACAAGGACAAGACAGAAAGTCAAGAACAAATTTTCGAATTATGGGTCGAGGGACCACGAGGGTGCAATACCTCAAACCCCATAATTCCAGAACCGGAGCCTTAATCGAAATAAAATTTACAAACAATTTTACTATGAAATGAACCAACCAGAGAAATAAATTCGCAAGTTAAGATGAAAATAACCTTGCTTCCGTGAGGGAAACTAAAATTGGGTATAACCATCATTTTCTAACCTCTGATTCCCGATCCAAAACCTCAAAATATAACCCTCAGGAATGTACACGGTAAATCGACTACGCGGATTCGAATGAGCCTAAGATCATGAAAATCGGTTCCCGAGTTATGACGGATCACACACAAACACACAGACGGAATTTCAAAGCTTTCACCCCTGCAACACACAATCTCACTACGTTACACCACGTTCTGATTATGTGTAATCACCTGTAACTAACTTATGCTTGATGTATATGTAGATAAGCTACACTTTGGAAATCAAGTTCACCGACCCTAAACCTGCTTGAAACCTCTGAAAAAGCATGAAATATTAGTGCTGGACTATTAAATATGAAACTATGCATGAACATATTTTGCAAACATATGTAGATGCTTTTATGCAGATCTAATTAGGCTGAAGCAGCTGAGTAACTGTTATCTGAAACAACCACGAAGTTCTCTGGACGATCGATGGAAATGCAACGACTAAAGTCTTCGTTTTTTTCGACAAAACTACCTTAAAATCGTGGCAAATTATTATATTTATCGAAATTTATTTTTCACCTGGAAAAATTTAAATAATGTACAAAATTTGGCACACTATTTGCTGCAGTTAACATAGTGAGTGACTTCATAACTTCATAAAATAAGGAGCGAAAACTTAATTAAGATTAAAAGATGTATATGTTGTAATGCTAGCTTTCACACACACGCATTAGTGTTTTATGTGCAAAATAGGATGCGTTCGCAATAGGACTCATAAAAATTCACACCTAAATTAAAAAAATTCATACAAAAACACTCCTCCGGGTTAGCCCATCTTTCGTCGAATCCCTGGGAATAACAAAAACTTAAACGAATTTAACGATAAAGTCGTATTAAGCGCTCAAAGTGTAACTTTAGCCGCTGGAGTTTAGTTTCAAGTACAGTTTTTTCGTTTTTGCCGGGCGAAAGCCCAAGTATTATTAAAAACAAAAACGCATAATTTTTTGAACCCTGGCGTTAGCTCAACAAATATGCAAACTATGCTCATTTTTGCACCCTGGAAATTTAAATTTCTTTTGCAAAAATCTGCAGTTCGCTAAATCGCTGCGCTCGGTCTGCATTCTCATTTATGACTTTGACAATATATATTTTCAAAACTTGCAACTCTAGCACGAAACTGGAATTGAAGTTCGTTTTCTGGTGGTATCCGAACAAAACGGAGTTATTACATCGGAATGCTGAAGTTACTTCTAGAAGCTTATCTTGTAAATTCATCGTTTACTTAGAGTAACGCAGTACTCAGAATTTTCCGCAAATCTACCCTTGCTTCATTCCCCACATATTCTGATACTTTATATTCTGGAAAATTCGGAGTACCTCTTTGTGAATGCATTAGATTAATAGTGGTTACCAATACTCAGTAATCTCCAGTTGTGTATTGTAATATTTCGTTGCGTATTACCTCGTTCACGTTTAATCATTTTCACATTCACATTAAACGATTGACCTGTAAGCCTGCATGTGGGACTGGCCATTAGTTTAGTTTCACATAAAAACAGCAGCTAACGTTGGACTTTTATAGATATAAAGGCAAGCATTTCCCTACTTGATCTTTCCGGTTTCAAAGCAATAAGATTAAGCGTTCACGATAATACTAACATCTCAACTGCCCAACAAATAACAAAAGTTGATAAAACCCAACTTATTTTGAAAAACGGATTGTGCGTGGTTTCATTTTTAAATAATTTTGTTTAATCACCTATAACGGGTCATGTTTGATGAATGTACCATCCTAAAAACTCTTGATCCCAAACCCATTGAAAACCATAAAACCTCGTCAACCCTAAACCCACCGAACACAGCTGACAACGCCAATCAAAAATTTGTGCTGGTCTCTGGATAGCCAAACCTTGGTACTCAGGCTGCCGGAAAACCTAAATAAACAATTCTTAATTCTTTTCCATCATCTCCCAGCCCGAATTTGGTCACTTTTGAAGATACAGAGCTGATTTTGATATCAATCGATTCAGCTCGATGAGGCGGATCAGAAAATACTTTGAAACCCCATGAAAAGGTATAATATAGCCAAGCTGGACTCTGGACAGCAAAACTATCGTATCCAACGTGCTTGACAACCTAATAGGAAGTCATGGTAAAATAAAAGCAAGCAATAACGCGGCGAAGTTTAAAAATCGCTATTTGTGGCAAAAAGTCGACGAACCATATTCGGGCTCACGGAAGCCCAGGGAGTTGCCCCCCAACAAGTTATAGATCTCGATGATCTGTGTCAACGCGGCGGTCTCCATTTTTCCATGTGAAGCTTGTGTCGCGAGATATGGGCTGCGAAACACTGGTACCCGTGTGGCCAGATTTGCCAAAAAACCTTTGAAAAACCTGTTTTTTGCCGTTCTGACATGGAAAATGGGGTCGGAGCTGTTCGCGTTCAACTAAAGCCAAGATCGTGATCAGTTTTGCTATCAAACAAAAAATGTGTCGAAATCCCTCAATCCAAAAATGAGTTTATGAATGTCAAGACAGACAAAAAATCTTCACGATTTTTTACATAGCTCCCTATCGCTTCGCTCGCTCCGTTTCAACTATGGGTTTTTGAATGGCTTTCAGGAATCTATAGTAGCATGAAACAAGTGTTCTTTTCTCAGAATCAACTCAATGGGATCGCGTATATGGGTGGGCATGTGTTGTAAGGCGCTCAAGAAGAGAGAAAAATTGAAGATTTTATGTTTATAAGTGTTTTAGGTAAAAAGCAGTGTCGAAAAAACACCCAGTGAAATTTATGAATACACTATACCATATACGAATAGCACTCGCTTAGCTCAAATTGTGAAAAAGTCCCATACAACTAATGTATACCAACGGCCACGTCTGCGATGTTCTGCGTCACATAATGTACTCCACGGTATACATAACAAAAGTTAGTTAAAGAACAGATATTTCAGATAAAAACGCGCTTTTCAAATTGCAAAAAAAAACATGGTTAACCACTCCGATATATTGTACAAAAGCAAGGCTGAATTTGTATGAAATTCATACATTGAATATTATATCTTATATTTGCAATAATAAATGATTCAAAGGTATATATTATACAGTAGTTAATACTCTTTTAAAATTACAACGTTTAGTCCAGTAGACGGAAATTATAGCTGGTACCTCATGCGGTAAAACTGTACAATCAAAACACATACCCTGTCCTTTGATCATGCCGGACATCGTCCAAATGTGTCTCAACGCCACTGATATCTACTCCTTTACGCCAATATTTCTTCTTGTTTCGACTCATCTTAGCGGCACCGCGACGGCCTACCTTGACGCCAGTTTTATTCATTATTTCTGCGCCTTCAGCCGTAGTCATTGTTAAATTTTTAGAGCCTGGGAAGATTATAACTGCATAAACATTGCGGGCAAAAAAAGCGAGATTATCTACAATAGCGGCCAAGTGATAAAGTAATTTCTGCATCAAGTATTTAATTGCGTGCTTGGTCTTTCTTTGCACTGTTCAAATATTTTCCTGTCCAAATTCTCACAAAACCGAATTGAATTGGAAACATTGGAATTTTGCGCACTGGTAATACGTCAACTTGTCATATTCGGATGAAACTGCTTAGACAACACTGCAAATAAACTGCGTTATCGTGAGCTGTATCTTTCCTACACATTTGTATTAATACAGTGGCAGTTTTAAGACCAGATTTTAAAATATCGGCAACAGGAAGTGAAATTTCAAAGTTTGCTTCTTACTTATTGAGATTGAACACTCTCTATTTCATCGTTTTAGACTTTTGAGTATATATACGGTTACTAGTGTCACACGCTGCACGGGAAATACGAAAGTTTAACATTTCCAAATTTTGTCATTTTTAATATCAGTACGTAAAAAGCTACAATTGATCTAAAGCCTTTACGTTAGGGAATTAGACGAGAATAATGAAAAAATTTCGTCGTGTGCATCAAACGCTAGCTGCCTACCGAACAGCTTGAAAAAATACGCTGACAATCTGACTTCCGTGAAGGTTTTGATATATAAAACAAGAAATTTCTCGCCTCTCCAAAGGAGAAAATAAAAGGATCTACGACGTTAAAGCAATCAGCAAATGGTGGTACCGTCACCGTTAAGGAAACGCTGGTGTACTAGTCTCCCTGTGAGTCCCAATAAAAGACCTAGGAAGGTCAATTTGCAACCTCGGATTAGTTATTGTGGAGAACCCCACTTGCCAAGCAATTTAACAGTGCATAAAACATACTTTTTATTCATCTATGCAATAGAATAATCTGATATATAGTTTTCTAGTGGAAAAGCAAACCATGGTTAACAAACATTGTCAAGTCGAAAGCAGATTGGTTATACCAGAGAGACAAATTAACCGATAGTACCCAACCTACAAAACTAAACACATCGACAATCTAAACCCGGCAGAAAACCTGTAATACCCCCTGGGCAACAGCATAGGCATACCACCAACGTGTTTTAACAGCAATATCTCGCAACGCAAAAATTAGGTCATAATGGCAAAACTGGCCAAGAGTCAACAATGCAGTTCTGATACCCAGATGGAGTATACAGCCTTGTTTACTAATTGGTACCGTAGCTAGCATGTGTGTTCTGCTATTCCGCTCAAAAGCACTAGCAGCTGTATTAAAGCAGCATGCTATGCATGTGTCACAAAAACATTTTATATTGGAAATTTTACTTGAAAGCACTCCTATATATACTAAAACTGCTCCCTTAACATCACTGAAATGCACATGTTTCGCCAAAAAGCTTAACAATGATTCAAACTCGACATATATACAGCAAGAAGCTCAATATACACAATTTTACTCAAATATGAGCACGAGAAGGGATTCTTACACTCATAAACTTATAAGCAACTCATTTCATTTTATCGTGATATCGCGATTATCCACGTAATAAATTACATAAAATATGACTCTGAAAAAATATTTCTATCTTTCAAGACGGCAACGTTTAGTAATACAGCATTAATATACTCCTAAAATAAACAATATATATAAGAATATTAGTTTCCCAATATTGTTTATGGTATAACAAGTGCAATCATACGCAAACAGCAACTATAATTTACAGGTGTTTGTTAATTACCCAGCGGTACGGTAAGTAGTCCACAAAAATCATTGCCGTTGCAGTAATCTGCAGATTTAAAATTGCAGATATAATTTTAGCAAATGTACGGTATGCATATATTCCGGTTAGAATGCCTACACATTTCACAAGAGCAGATTTGTGATAAAGTTATCATTTTAACATTTAGGTATATATTCTAATTTCGATATTTCAATATTAATTATCCAGGTATATTTGCTATGCAAAATGTTGAGATTTCCCACAATCTTATCAAAAATTCCTGATGTTTAGAAATGTATGAATACTCTCAATTCCTTTAGAAGCGTTTAGGTTTGCCCACCTCATCTTCAGAATCGTTCGCGGAATACGCATATTGTATAATGTGTATATACTATCAGTCAGCCGCTTTGTCCATTGGGAAATAATCGACTAACCACGCAAGGTCATATATAATTCACATGAGAATAAACCACATAAAGACAGCACCGAAATTTATATATATATAGAATTGTAAAAAAAGTGCATAAAATAAAATTAAACACAAAACCAAACGTATAATAAAGCGTATCGCATAAAAGCAAACAAAGCCAAACACTACAAATTAATAATATAATAATGCTGATAAATAAAAATATATATACTATTTTGTGGGTTTTTACACGTTTCAGACATAGCCGGGCTCAAAAGATTTACAAAATAACGTTTGGTTAGTCATAACGAAAGTGAATTCATATATATTCTTGCTTTTAACTAAGTATCAACACATTTTAATATTTTAGCACATATTATGTTGAAGTACCAAATAGGATCCCCGCGTAAATGTTTTCGTGTCTTTCAAAACTAGCGCGATGTAGGATTGTTGTTAGTAGGTTGTAATAGTCTTAGTCTAATCGGGTTGATTCTAGAATAAATCCCACAGCATAAACGAGCTATAAACGATAATAGGATCGCCGAAATCTCAGCTGATAATGAAATTATTAAAGACTAGAAGCAAATGTATCTTCCAGAAGAGACTTGCATTTTTTGTGCGCCCGTAAATATTTAACAGTGCTATATCTTTATTGAAATGGTTGTATACCTACGACCTAGACGCGACCTTGGGCACTTGCGTCTACTTTAATTCAACTAGGCTTTGTTAATTCTATGTCTATTATATCCCTTTAGGCGGAAAGACAAATTGATCTAGAGTAAATAATACATTAAACTGTTCAAATTGGTTCCTATCCCATACAAAATGACTTGTTCATGTACATAATGTATAGTTTTAAACGCGCATATCTTTTGCTAAACGGTTGATTTGTTTGAATTGCAGATTCCATTGGCACCTCAAAATATTATAAATATTTCCGCTGCTCTTTGGCAGCATATTTTCACGATTTATTGTAAACACTGCTGAACCAACTCACCGAGAATTTTCATTGCAAAATGAATCAATGCGGGCAACATTGCTACGAGTATTTATCGCTACAAATGTCATTGCCAGTTGGTTTAAAATGTCCTAAAAATTCACACTACACTATTTCGACTCTACTGAAGGTTGAACACATTGAAAAGCCGCAACGTATACATTGCGATTTCAAAGCTGAAGTGCCGACTTTAGAGACAGTTAAATTTTCGAGGGGCTCATATATATGTCCTAAAAATTCACACTACACTATTTCGACCCTACTGAAGGTTGAACACGTTGAAAAGCCGCAACGTATACATTGCGACTTCAAAGCTTAAGTGCCGACTTTAGAGGCAGTTAAATTTTCGAGGCGCTCATATATATGTCCTAAAAATTCACACTACGCTATTTCGACCCTACTGAAGGTTGAACACGTTGAAAAGCCGCAACGTATACATTGCGACTTCAAAGCTGAAGTACCAACTTTAGAAAAAATTAAAATTTCGAGGGGCTCATATAATATGTACATACATAGGCGAACTTTTAATACGTTCCGAATCGTCATACTCGACGTCATTGATAAATCATAGGTATATATCATTAAGATCAATGCAGCTCTACATTCGACCAAATAGAGTAACATATTGCGAATATAAGGCAGAATATATATAGCAAAACGAACAAGACAGATTGAAGCACAATCAATAGTAGTATTGACATTATGTACATGTGAACTGCAATCCCTTTGGATGTTTTTATGTAAAACCTTAAACAGAACTATAATATCCATCGTAATATAATTTGTAATATTTAATACTTGACATAATTATTATTAAACATTCAGCAACATAGGCAAAGAACACAAAATTCAAATACGTGACATACATAGACTGTATGCACGCACGTTGGCTGTTGACATTGATTCTGTAAAACTAGTTTTGAAACGAATTTGATTGTTCATTACATCAGACAATGCCGACAGAGGTAGAATTCCACTGCCTATACACATCTCTATACCTTGACCATTGACACACCTACACACTACTCTTCCGAAATTTTCAATATCATGGGTTGTATGTATTTTTTGTTTGTTCGAAGAAATAACGTTCACTGAAAATCGGGTAATATCATACATCACTTTACTAGTTGGGTTACAAAAATACACAACTGCGGTTACCACAACGTACGGTCGTGTAACTAGCTAAACAGGGTTTTCCCCACATTAATTCAATCGCTACATACTATGAACACACGATTGTCATTTGAGCTATGGCCCCCGCTGTGTTGTAAAATCGGTTAATATCATACATCACTTTACTAGTTGGGTTACAAAAATACACAACTGTGGTTACCACAACGTACGGTCGTGTAACTAGCTAAACAGGGTTTCCCCACATTAATTCAATCGCTATATACTATGAACACACGATTGTCATTTGAGCTATGGCCCCCGCTGTGTTGCAAAATCTACGCGGCCAATTAATAGTTCTGCAGAGGTGAGCGGTATCCAATCTTGTTTCAAAAATACGATATGACTTCTTTCTTCCTCCCAGAACATGTCACAATAACTATCAAGTAGGCCTCGGCACACATCGAACAGAGATCGCTATGTAGTGTCATCACTCATTGGCTAAGATTTTACGAGGTCGCTACAAATACTATTTATGAAAGCGATGACCAAAAAAATCTCAAAACTGCGAGACTTACTTAAAAATCCACCCATGCCCAGCTCTACTTATAAGCGAGTCCACCCAATGTTGTTCGAAAGGCGTCATATTAACATTAGGTTCATACAGCGGTAACCGCATATCCTTGTGCCAAATGTTTGCATACATAAAACAAAAACGTATCGCCACGGTAAAGGCAACCGTTGGTAACATAATCTCAATGTCATATTTAATTATTACATATTGTTGACGATATAGGACGTTTGGTCCCAGAACAAAACTTTCATTTAATGTTATATAAACAACATATATATCTTTGAAAAAGTCTTATTTTATGAAAACCACCCAAGTCCAAATTATTAAACTTAAAAATTCAATAAATATGCTAAAAAGTACAAAACCTTTAAACTTGGAACTTAGACATCATGACACAAAATTAAATTTTGCCAACTACATATATAACGGTTACTAATCAAAAATAACACTGATACTAGATGAAAACAAGCGCTTATCGTAACATCAATGGCTGTTCCTGATTGACTAACTGTAACGATATTCTTTGTTTACGCACTGCTTCTTGTTTATGCAGATTACTGGCCTGGTTCAAGGGTAAATTGCGGCCCCATATAATTTCGTTCTTGGCACTCTAAATAGCAGCACCGAGCCGAGCACCTCGGTATAAATTCAAATTCACTTTGCTGTACAATTAGACAAACACAACAAAACCAACATTTATACATTGCTGAGTAGTAGTAGCATAGCAAATAATACTGAAGCAAAATCGACAGTTTTATGAAAATGTTTAGTTGACGATGGCATTGTACAAACTCCAGCATGACATATGAGCAATGCTATTTTTAAATCGTTTCGCTTATATCAACCAGCCCAAATTTCAATCTTGAAGATACTCCAGTCCTTCAAAAATAGCCGTTACAACTATATTTAGACAATGCTTTGTTTTACGAAGCATGACACCTAAATTTAGTGGAGAACTTCTCAGTAGATGTATAATTTTATATACCATTCGATCGATTCGGCAAAAGTCGCTGAATCCATCTATGAGTTAAGAGGGCAAGTCCATTTATGGAAAAGTTTAAAATTTAGCACAAGTAGTTAGATCATTTACGAATTCAGCTTATTTTTAATACCAATGGACTCAGCTCTTCAATGCGATTGATTAGAAAGATATAGAAAATTATACATTAATTGAAAAAATTCTCGCTGACAAAGCAACCCTAAAATTGTCCTAAGCATAGTGAGTGAGTAAACTTAAGATGCATCCGCATAATAAATCCCATTTCGTAGTAATTAATATGGCTTCACAGACAGCGCTAGGTTTAGTTAGGAATTTTGCGAATACAAAATAAGGCAAATCAAATCCAGGTAGCACAAAATACCTAGTATATACTCAAAGAGAATTTTGGCTATTTCCATTTTGCAGGAATTCGGTACCCTAGAGCCTATCAAATTACTGTATTATTCTGTGTTTGATTTAATACATTGACATCATAAACAAATCGACGATATCAAAAAACCATTCGTGTTCGAAAACAAATTTAACAAAACAAAACAAACCGTTTTATTCAAATTCGACAATAATTTTAGTTGTCAAAAATTTCAATAATTTTACGTAGTTTTCGGGAACGCAAAAAAGCAAATGCACAGCAGTGTGTTCGCGAACAGGTTTGCGTTGAATTAGAATTACTGAAAAAAGTATTCAGCAATTTTTATACAAACTAGCAAAACAGGATGGTTGAAGGAACCACATTAAGTTTACTCATGCATAGTAGTAAATGGTGTAAATTCCAAAATTATCAAGATTTAACCGAAAACACCTAATTATTATCAACAACCGACGCCATCGTCAAATAATTCAAGGATGAATAAATTATTGGATACAGCGGTAATACAAAAACTGGCTAGCAACAATGCAAATATTATAAATGTTGACATTGAAATCATATTTTCGTTTGCAATATTCGCAGCCCCTGCGTCCCTGTATACAACTTACGAATCTCTGCTTTGATAAAGCTGTTGAGGTACATTACATTATACACTGAAACCGGACATTTTCCCCGAGCACACAATAATGCTAATCGGTGAACAAGCGATACGTCGTATTTTATGCAGCATAGAGCGCCGGGCTGTTGCTGCTGTATGACTGAAACATTTACCAAAGTACATATATAAAACATTAATTACACTACATACAAACATAAATAAGTCATTCACAAAATTTCACAGTCGTGAATACCAATACAAGTCACTGCTACTTATTAATTGTTCCCGAACGGTACGCACCAGATTTTGCTTTTGATTACGACAGTAATTTGCACAGCCGTAGTCGGATTCATAAATATTGTTCCTTTCTTTAGTCAAGCGTCAGTTATTAGTTTCGACGGCTCAACGACAAAAAATGTAGCAGAGAGGGACATGCAATTTATAACTGACTGCAACAAAAAATGACGCGGCGCTACTCATCACACTTGAATCTTTGTCCTGCTTACTAAAAATCAGCAAGTGCACAAAACTACCATTTGCTGCAAACTTAAAACAAAGCTGGAATATTTATAGGTTGGCAGGCGCATCATAAATTGAAAATTTTAACAGATTTATATGCGCTACTAAACGTAAGATGAACCCGCCAACCATCCTATTCTATATTAGCCAATGCGGAATCGACGCACGTTGCTAGGGATCAAAAACAAATAGATTCAATTGATTGATAGCAAAATATTAATTTCCGATCAGCACATTTCAGTGCAATAACGGTTATAGGAATAGTCTACAAACAAACGAAATGTAACTGTGACGTCATACTATAGTTTCTAATTTCGCGAACATATGGGTTATTGAATCAAAACGTGATAAAATAGTACCCAACAAAAACAAGCAGCATTCAATTATGATTGCTGACTGTATTGATCTTAGTAGAATATCAGGCCAAATAGCACGCCATTCATAGCACAACAAACTAACATATCCAAATAAAACTACATGAACTTACGATAAAACTAATAAGCTGCGCACTTATGGATAAGCGAAAAATAGGAATATTTATCAAAATGCCCTAATTTAACCAATTGTTTACGGTTCACGTCACCTTTAGGACGTTGCAAGAATTATAGATTAGTGCGTGGAGTTCGAGGCAGCAGCACACTCGATTTACGTTTGGGCTTAGTCTAAGCGGCTAATATAAGATGCTAAGCTCAAGCTAAACCTAAGGCTTAAAATTAGAATATATACCGAGTATAGCACACCATGCATTCAGTTAAGGCACTAAAAGTTACATTGGCCAATTTTTCAATAATCGCATTTTCTAACAAATCAATGTTTGCAATTTTGTTTTCAAATTTATAATTTTCTGAAGTTTTCAAATGACTTTTAGGTGACGCACTTGCGGAAGGTATTAAGTGAAAATTTGGAATTCCTCTCAAATATAATTAGACATGCTTGAGGTCCCAGGTCTTACGGGAAGGGTAACCCTGGCTGGTCGGCCTTCGGCCTCTCCAGGGAGGATAGCCGGTTACCTGGTCTGCAATAGGTAGTGCTGTGGGTGCGACGCCTTTTTGGACACCGCCAGAGGAGGTGGAGCAGTGGGACACCTGACAAGGGGAATCAGCGAGCGGGTCCAACGACTCAGGGGTGGATAATTCGTATCCCTCTTATGAGCATGTATGAAAATACATATCTACAAGTACGCGATCCTTTGATTCATTTAGTTTCAAAGCGGCATAATTTTTAAATATATTTTTAGGCTCCAACCGTTATAAACCATAACACTATGATTTATTACGTCAACTACCACCGAAACACCATTCGAAATCCTCTTTATAAACTCGGCACCATAAAACACGCGACTTTGGGAAAATGTACATCAAAACATAGCACAGAATGACAGGAAAGAAACCAATAATTTTCACAGTGACGTATAACAGATGCTTTAAATTACCATCAGACTCTGATACTCCAACACTATGACATGATAGGCTTTCAAACAAAAAAGTTTTTTAATATCGATCAGTGGTTCTTGAGATCCGTCGGACCGAACGGACGGACATCGACCTTTTTACTCCCAGACATAAAATAAAAACGCTTCTCTCGGCTTCGCCTGGCTCCGCTCAACAATGATACCAATTTGTTTAATGAGATAAAATAGCCAATAATTCCATCTTTCACTCCGAAAAGCAACACCAAAGTTGTAACTCTCGATGAGATTATTCCATGTTCATTTTCCAATAAGATCATCAGTGATAAGAGTTGCAACATCAAATGTTGGCTATACCGAAATGACCAAAATCAAGTCGTCAATTCGTGTCCGTATTGCAAGAATTCAGGTAGGAAATAATGGAAGTAACGCAAATTTATAATGATATTTCATTACGCTTGGAATAAAAAAATGCGAAAATTCATCAATCTGGTGAAGAGTTATGAGACCAAAAGACGGTCAATAGAAAGAATTTTTGTCGCATTCATGCGCTACTAAAAGGAACTCCGCTCGCTCCTATTCAATAATTAACAACGATTTAATCTTCAGTAGCTCTTCCATTCAATCTGTGTTACTTCAAATATAACCCCTGATATATTCCCTAACCTGTCTATCGACGCGTGACCGATCTATCCATGTACGCGTAACCGTTTTGACTACTGCACTCAGTTAAAGCAAATGCGGTCATTACTACAAAGCTTATAGATAATTACGTACCTCTCCCCAGCCTCCAAAATTCCAATCTTGCGTATGCACAAACCATCTACCTGTATATATATATTCACTGCGGATATCTAAACCAATTAGCACTGGCATGACAAGAGTATTAGTGCCCGTCTGTCGGCTCTCACAGAACAAACATCGAACAGTTTTTGAACAAAATTTATCTCTCAAGTCTCGAGTTCTTCTCAAAACCAAATTGAAAAAACTATCGAACGGGTTTAAAAAGACTGCTTAAGTCATCAAACATATTTTGACATTTTTCCAACATCGCGCGAACATTCATTCCATGGCAGTACTATACTACAAAAGTTAATCTGTCGTTGCACATAAATCCAAACTATTACGCTAATCAATTTCATTGCGAGAAGGCTTGATTATCATAGCAATAAATCAAAGCTGCTCGCATAAGGAAATATGGAAAACTCTCAGCGGTAAGAAATTTAAGTTATTTTTATCCAAAGATTTTTCTCAAACGAGTATATATAAAATTCTAAACATCAGAAAATAGGAAAAAACCTATGTTAATAATTAAATAATACCATTACTGTATCATATCGCAATTTTCCACGAGACGGCGAAAATTTTTTCTCGTCTACTAAAAGATATAATACAGTATTATGCGTGAAATTTATGGCATTCAAGTTTTTGACAACCCATTGAGGTTATACATTTAATCCGCATACAGTTCGCAGTATAAGCAGGCATTTGTCGTACGAAAGTAAATTGTGGTTAGAAGCTATTTAATCATTCACAATGGTTTGCTGAACACAATAAGTTCCACAAAATAGGTGTCAGCTCGAGTTTGGAAATGTTTAACAAAATAATGTCGGTGAATATAATGTATAATAACAACCCGTGGTTTATCATTACTGTATTACCTGTTTCTATAAGATTTTAGTGCTTCTCTAATCACCAATGTTCACCAACTGTGTTCTCGCCAGTCCCAGTTACCGTTGGAAAAGCATTTCGATCAACTATGTTACCGTAATGTAAACCCTGATCCCTACAATATATATACATATTACACCCGTAATGAGTAGCAAAATGTGCAAAGCATTCAACGGCCTGACAACCCAACAAACACAGCATCGAAGGCAGGGCATTTTGGCGTAACTTGACATCTCGCTAGTTGGGGGTGCACCGTCTCCATTGTAGGCCCGCCTCTGGTTCGTGGCGAGGTCGCCTCCAGTTCGTGCCCTCCCCCACAATAATTTTTTGGAAATTACGATGAAATTGTTTCGGGACACCCCCTCTTCATGCGCCCCGCCCCCAGTCCAACAGGGAAAGGGAGAGGGGGTCTGTCCACGATTTGTTCTCCGCAAATTTTGAGCCTACCGACTACCGAGATACCAGGTAACATTGCGTTGGTATATTACTACCACATTAACTATGTAGTAGCTTGTCTCACCGCCAAAATGGTGAATTCCTGAGTGTGGAATATGCAATTTAGAGAGACATACACAGATATATTGAGCATCACAAGATATAGTGAGCCTTTTATTAGTCAAGTTGCTAGAAAAGTTATGAAGTTGTATCCAATTATTTTGCACACGGGATCAATTACTCTATAAAATGAGACCAAAAACGTCCATATAGATCGAGTGGTTGCGGAAATATTTTTAGTATATTCTGGGTCTCACGACCATGATATCCGATTTCACATAACACTGCAGTGTAAATAATGGCAATAGCAGCACGGCATTTGTAGTTACTCTGAGGATGAATTACATATACAGCTCAAGCGGTTGCGGAGAAATTACTATTTAAGTGTATTTTGTGGCCTCATTGGTTCATTTAAAAAAACCAGTTTTGACTCAAACCTAGATCATAAAAGAACCTCGTAAGACTTATGGAAGCTTATTCGCCCACAAAAATAGCACAATTTGACTTAAATATATACATCGGTGGTCGAGTAGCAACAAGTATAGTGATTTTTTTGTCCCTCCGAGACCCGACCCGAACCTTTTGGCTCATTTTTCAGGGGAGAAAGCAAAACTTGCGCCTAACTAAAGGGCACAAGTAATGATTTCAAGCTTTCATATGAGTTATCGCGCGAGTCATTTCACCCGGCCAAAGTTGAATTATGCGTGTCACCCTAAAAACCCAATAACAGACATAGTCAAATTTCACCACTATCACGGTTAGTAACAATTCTTCGCTTCAATCGTCTGACTCACTAAATCCAAAATTCAGTTAATTTATGCGCTGTAATTTAAACTTGGAGAAATACAGAACACGGGATGCAGCTAAAAGCCAAGTACCACCGTATTCATCAAAAACATACTACTGTGTATCACACCATGAAACCATACGTGCAAAAAAGGTTAATTCAATATATGTGTCAGCTACATTTAATTGATCATGATAAATCAAAGAAAATTCTACTACATATTTCTACCGCATCTAAACACACTTTCCATACAGGGGTTGCGCTCATAAAGAAACATGCTAAAATATTCTTGAAAAAATATAGACCACAAACCCAGAAAAAACCAAGCGCTGTACTCTAAGTCAAGTCAGTTTTTATGAACTTATACTAGCCTCAATTTGCAGACGTGATGATTAAATATTGACTACCAAAGGCTAGCACATACACTAAAACTAGTCCTAGGCAAGGAAACAGAACCAGGTCGGTTAGTCTGCGATTAGTGACATATTGAAACATTCCTTAAAGTCTCACAATAGCAGTAATACACCAGCAATAAATTAGTGCCAACACTGCAGTTATTTTCACAATTTAAACTAGAATCCTATAATTCTTCTTCCAATGACTAAAAATACCCACAGATTTTAATTTTATAAATCACAACTTTTAAAAAAATTATACTTTTTTGGACCGATATTTTTCACGTTATAGGTCCTAATCTTTATTCTAATAAAAACAACAGAAATACAATAACTTGTGTTGTATTCAGCCCGAAAATCTACAGACTGATTCTAGCGCTCTGCGTATAGTTAAAGTGAAATAGTACTAAAATCCAGGTATGCTTGTCCCACATTTTTAGCATTCTTAGCTCCCTACAGCATCTCACAGTGTTTTCAACATACTCAATACTGTTTTAAACCAAAAAACAACCAGATTTAAAGGACTAAACTAGTAACCCTATAGAGATTGCAGAACGTAGTGAAGCATAGGTACACCAAAGCCTTTTGCGTGCTCAGCCAATCAGCTCTTGATGGCGTATATATGTGGATATCACACAATACCGCACAAGTTAGAACAAAACTAACACCGACAATAAATTTCCCATGTCCGGAATCTCCCAAGTGCGAGCTATTACTCTCTCTCCCAGGAGGTCACAAAAAAAATTGGAATTTTGGGTCGATAAACCATGGGGCCCCATACCCGTGTACCCATGGGTCATAGAGCAAAATTAACACCGGCAATGAACTTTCCATGCCCGAAATCCCACAAGTAAAACTTTTAAGCCGTCCAAAACGTCGGAACAAAGATTTCGAATTTTGGGTCCAGAAACCACGAGGGTGCCATACCTTAAACCCCATGAACCGGAGCCTTAATCGAACAACAAAAGATAGGCATCGGCATTTACCAGTTTACTATGAGATAAAACCAACCAGGGGAAAAATTCGAAAGTTAAGATAAAATAACATTGATACTGTGAAGGGTACCAAAATGGGGTGAAGAACCCCCATTTTAACCCCTGGTCCCGCAACCAGACCCAAAATACAAAATACAAAAAACGCTCGGCGATGTACACATTAAATCGACTACGCCGGTTCGAATGAACCCAAGATCATGCAAATAGGTTAATTCGTTCTCGAATTGTGGTCGACCACACACACAGACAGAATTTAAAAGCTTCCGCCCCTGCAACACACAATCTCCACTACGTTCTGACATCTCTTTATGCACATAGTTAAGTTAAAAAATTGATTCAAATATTTTCGTATTATTTCTCCACTAGTCGAAACATACATTTTTAGGATTGGGATTATCTTAGTTACAGTTGGGTTTACCCTATGTAATAGTAACCACTAGCCCACGTAATGCTTCTCTAAATGCTTGAACGATCGAATAGATATATAAAGTTTATTTTTGCATTCTGAATGTAGTAAGTAAAAGGAGGAAGCTGAAGATTTCTTCTGGCAGGATGGTGGTCACATTTTACAATGTCCGTTATTAGGTTTATTAGGCCGGCGTTATTAGGTTTATACACCCAGTATTATAATATTAGGCACACATAACTCAACTTTGGTTGCGCTTACTGATTAAAGACCCATTGTAATATTGAGACAGCTCACTTGAAAGCTTGTAATCTCTATCTGTGCCTTTTAGTTAGGCACGAAGACCGATTCCAACCAAAGGCGTAGCCAGGAATTTTGAAAGGGGCGGGGGGTCGCGGCTAACAGTGGGTACCTAAAGGGGCGTCCGGGGGAGTCGCGCTCAGAAATATGAAAGCTAGTTCCAGGAGTGCAGGTCATTCAGTGATGCACATTTCTATGAGTTAACCGTGTACGAGCGGAGAAACTTTCAATGAAATTGCATTTCCTAGGAAATGCATTTCCATTGCATTGCATTCCATTTTATACAAAAATGTGAAGTTTGGTCAAAAATATGGTTGAAAGTAAATGTATTCTTGTGTGAGAGAGGCTAGTTTTACGACATTTTCCGACATGATTTTCAACCAGAATCATTCCAAAAAAATTTGTTTGGGGTTGAACCAAAAGGAGGGTCGTGACTTGATTCCAACATCTTCCACCGAAAAGCATGCAAAACAGCTGTGGTCTAGCCCCGAATGTGCTGGAAATCATGTTATTTATTGTACTACAGGAAAAATATCCTTAACAGGCAAAAAATAGAAACATAATGTGCCTGTTCTGAAAACTGCTTCTTGTACTGCTCTACTGCAAAGCACAATTTTTATTATTAAAAGAATGGTAAAGATGAAATTGTTACGACAGCCAGGGTATTGGACAAATTCTTATAAATATAAAGCAGTCGCTATAAGGGCTGGATAGACTATAGGTGAAACCCTTATTGTGTACTTGTCATGTGGCAAATTTTATTCGTAATGATTGCTTTAATCATGCATCCAGGCGATAAAACCACCCTACACTAGTCTAGGAATTTCCTTTTGTTTCATTTAGATTTTTGAAATGGGGTAAATGACAGTTTTTGATAATGCAGTCAGATGCTAAAATAACACTGGACTAAGCTTATATATGCTAATAGTAGTCTATTATAAAAGGAAAAAAACGGTGTTTGGCGCTGATTTTTGCTAAGTCACTTTTTCTGTACTAAAAGCTAAATTCGCTCTTCCAAAATCATATTTCTTCCATCTGCATCACATTTCCTTAACATACAGCTTCCAAAATAACTAAATGGCCCAAACGAATATTTATACTATTAGGTCCTAAAACTACAATTTGATAATTTGTGAAACAATAGTATATATACATAAAATTGATGTCAACGGACTAAAATTACTTATATTTTAGCAATCCAGCTAAAAATGACAAGTTTTAATAATCCGCGATGCCTATGCTGTTAACTTGAACACATCGTTGCCACGAAATACACATTCTTCGTCTATCTAGATTAGTTTGCGTGACATAGGAAATATAAATGATGACACAGGACAAAAATCACTGCTACTGCCAATTTTAAGCATCTTATAGCATAATTCGAGCAAACCCTTCCCAACGAAAATACCGATTTTATCAATATTGATCAATTTGCGTGACAATGTTATATACATAAAATTGATGCCAAAAATCTAAAATAGGTGAAATATCTGTTAGAAACTACATACAACCATCTAATTGTCCTCTATCAAGATCACGGTATTAATAAAATTACCATTGCATTTTCTTTTTCGGTTAGTGAAAATGAACAGCTTTCATTCGCTCGCGAAAACACTAATTCTACACACGAGATTTTTAACCAACACTAACTCTGATATAAAAAATCAGCGCTAAACCCTCATTTCTTATTTTTATAACAGAAAACAAAACATTAGCATCGGCTTCATAGTTGTAACTTACGTTAAGTATGTCCTCAATGTAAGAAAAAAATTTCTGAAGTGCTTACAGGGATTCCGCTAATCTTGTCCAGGGTTATATTAGCAACCGAATGCATTATTAAAATGGTTATTTATCCACTTTGAAAAAATCTAAAAGAAACAAAAGGTAAAAAACACTGATATAACTTTCCTAGCGTAGTGTAGGGGTGATTTTAACGACTGTATGCATGATCAAAACATTTGTTACAAATACAATTTGCCACCTGACAGGTACACAATTGGGGTTTCACGTATAAGCTAGTCCACTGCCATTTTAGTGACTGTACTATGTTTGACAACATTTTTTATAAAATACCTAAAGTACATATTAATCCAGAGCATTTTTCCAATACCCTGGCTGTCCTAACAATTTCAGCTTTACCACTTCTAAAAGTAAAACAGAATTGGCATTTTTCCAATGGAGCAGGATAAGAAGCATTTTTCAGAGTTATGAAGGTTACTTTTTCTTTGCCCGTTAAGGGCATTTTTCCCTCTAGTCAACTTCATTTTTTAATGTACAAATATCTGCATCCTCGTCGCATAACTAATGATACATATTGCCCAAGAAACAATAAGGTACCTTTCATAAAATAGCTAAAACTGACATTTTCAGGTCTTAAAATAGCAATATTTGACGATCCACAATGAGGTCATCAAAACAGCTATTTCCACCGAAAACAATTTTATCTATTGGGACTGAAATAAACTCAAAAATGCCAAATCTGACTGCGCTAAACCCTCTAAGTAGCCTAACATAGATCAATTTAGTTAATTTGAGCAAAATCTAGCTATTTTAACTAAAAATTTTACAGTCAGTTCAATATGGTTTTTTAAATGAGCATACAGAGTGATTAGAACATAGTTAACTACTTTTGGAAACATTTTTAATTATTAGTCAAGAAATAATAAATTACTCTTAGAGAAGTCGCAAACATTGATATTTTCAGGTCTTAAAATCGCAATTTCGATAATCTATAATAAATATATGGTCATCAAAGCGTAGCCATTCCCACCGAAAATAATCAATATTATCTACAATTGGGACTGAAATTCATAGAAAAATACTACAACTGACTGCACCAAAGTCTTTAAATAGCCTAAAATGGAGTAATTTGAGCAAAATCCAGCTAAATTAACGAAAACTTTAACAGGCAGTTCAATATATAATATGGTCTTCAAACTGAGCATACAGAGTCAATGGAACATGTTTAACAACTTGTTGGAAGCAGTTTCAACAGTGATGCACGCACTCGATTAAATATATTGACACTTTTGCGCTTAAATTTCGCTATTTTGAGGCTAATTTGGTGTAAAATATTGCCACATTAAAGAAATTTTTTACTGCCATTTCAAGAGTTATAATTCGTAAACTAAACATACTGAGTTAATAAAATATAGTGAACAACATGCTGGAACTAATTTTTTTTATTTGTAACCTGTATGTCTCATTATAGAATGCCCAAAACATCAAAATATTCTAAAAACTAAGTTTTTCATAATTTTGTTCAAAATCCAGCCATGAAAATCGGATATTCTCAATCAATTCAATAGGTATCATCTCCAAATTAATTATATACTAATACAATGCAAGGCAGTAAAAGTTGTGAAAATAATTCTCTTGTTTTCGCTTCCAAAAAATGTGAACATCAAAACGAAGCAAAATTGAAGCTAAAACAATTTCAAGACTACCAGATAACACAGCAAGTAATTTAAAAAATTTGTAGAAAGAGGTCTTTTTTTGAACAGGCAAATATGGTGTCCTATGTACTTTTTTTGAATTTTTAACCATTTTCCAGCAGGCCTAAGTGGCCTACAAAATGGAAACAATAATATGATAGATCTAATTAGAAAAAGTTTTCTATTAAAACGGTAAGAATTGCAATGAGTTGGTTTGTGAAAAACCGCAATCAGGAACAAACAAAAAAGAGTAAAAACGTAGTAATACGTTCTGTGAAGTACCGAAACCCTAATTTGCGATTTCGCAATAGGTTTTTTTCGTAATGTCAAAAACCGGTTTTGAGGCCGTACAACTATACAGAGTTTACATACCAAAAAAAAAATAAAAAACGAACCATCGTTTTACAATTTCATGATGGAACATCATACAACACCCCAATCCTCTGACCAGCATCATCGTAGGTGGCGCGGAAAAAATATGAAAACCAAAGAAAGACTACGAATAATTTTATTTAAGGGAGTTAAGGAGATCCGTAAAAATTTCGTGGCATTACCGAGTCAAATTTGGTACCAAACGAATTCCCAAGATAAATGAATGTTGATGAAATAGGTAGTACAATAATGAAATTATGGAAACATAGCCATACCCAATGACAAAAATATACAATGGTACACCAACAACACAACGAAAAAATGCATTTTGATACCATAGCCATCATGCATTTCAAGAACCATACAAATGTGTGACAATCACTGTACAATCGGTATAACGGCTAAGTATCAGAAACGTAATGATCAACCCTTCACACAAACACATAAGCCCATTCGGTTACTGTCCGGGATTTGTTATTCAGTAGAAATCTTTGACGCCGGGAAACCGGTGGGTGTCTGGCAATAGTAGGGTTTCTCTGGGGTTAATTCTGGCCCAAGCATTGGGGATGAGGTCGATGGGACAAATTTGATATACATTCAATGTATATATAATAATATACGTTGTAGGTGTACAAGGTCCTTCGGCTGAGTTTGATGGTCACGGCTGGACGGAACCGAGTGGCTGTGGACCTTCAAGAGAAAGTAAATATGGCTTACGGAATGGTAACGTCCAAACTCCAAAAATGAACACCTATGATATAGCTCGCGATATACTCAATGTAGAATCGATATGTTCGATTTAAATAACCCTATAAACTGGTTTCTCCTGACTACCAAAATTAAAAAACTAGGGGGCATGACATGGGGAATACTAGTTCTGCACAGGGAAGAACGGAAAACAATTGAGGGGCGATTCACCCTGTTGAACTGGAAGGGGCTATAAAGTATGTATGTATATGTCACAAAATATTCAAAATTTGTAATTTAGCAAACTATTGCAATCTGATTACATAAGCAGGGGAAATTTTATCTATTTTAGCCTCGCAGAGAAATTTCAGTTATTTCTAGATAATGGAAAAGATCGTGAATTATTTATGTCATCAAAGAAAAATTTGGTAATTTTTAGTAATATAGAAAAGTACCTGGGGGTTCTGGAGACATGAAATGGGGAAAGCCAGAATTTACCAACCTGGGGCATAAACTGGAGGTAGGCCGATAAACCTTGGATCCGCTCCTCTTATTCGAAGAAGCCAGAGAATCCGATCGTTCGCCGTTAACGAATAAATATACTTAGTCAAAAGTCCAAGAGTTATAGCTTAAAACGTTTAGGTGAAATTCAGTTAGCTGTCATTTTGTGTCGATTCTGTGAAGATCTGAGCATGAAATGTATGGAATCGCAAATCTGGTGCACAATTATATTTTAGTACGCATAAAAACAAGTACGTATTTGCTCAAATAAGTGCATTTAAGGAAACTCCGCTGGCTGAGATAAGCATATCAGTTTTTCCGTCTTAAAAATACTAAGATTTAGATGCCGTAGCCCAATTAGCAATATTACAGGTTTAAGCCTCCGCGAAAAACACCGTAAGTTTTAAATCAAACATAATGAATACATCGAAATTATTCTTACATAAAGCTGCCATCGGGAGTAGTTGCTGATTCGCTGCTGAGCGCCGTAATATTTGTCCGACTTTTGTGTACGTTCGGCTGGCTACAATAATCGGTAGACGTTGTGTCGTTAAGCAATATTTTATCATCAAAAACACTCTGGCAAGTCGTATACAAAAGAGAAGTCGAGTCGGGCGCTTCGCCGATATTCGGAACGTTATAATTGACATCGGTCTCGTTATTATTCAACCCAGAAATGGGGGACAAAATAAAAGGCTTGCCTTCACCGGAAACGGAGCTCCTGGTTTGTGCATCAACAACACTTTCCTTCTCGTTCGTATAGTTCAAATTAGTAAAATTAGCGTCGTCAGCTAGTCGAGGATTGCTGGTAATCGAGCCATCAATGTTTTTCGAGTTCGAATAGCAATTAGGAAAACTGCCAGGGCTGTCCATAGTTTGGCGAAATGAACCGTTTGTAGATTTTACCGAGGGAGGACCTTCATCGTTAGTCGCAACTGGCGATGTAACTATGCAACTGGCGTCAAAATTATCGCTACGATACAACATCGACTGTTCATCATATTGGACTTCTAGAGATCGATTTATCACCGGCACATTGTTGTTAATGCAATTACTACCGTCAGTATTATTGGTCACAGTGCTAGTGGCAGTATCAGGCACGATATTATCTTCACTGTTGGTTGTGGCTAAACAGCCTTCACCATGGAACGCCAAATACTGAACACCCAAACGATGTGACAAATCTTTTTCAGTCGCATATACCGAAGAATTGTTGTCCCCGTTCTGCACGGAATAGTCGCTGTCACACAGGCTTCTCACAGCTGCCCCAATATTGTCAGGTGAAATTTGCTGACTGTTGCACCCCATAACACTGCTACTACCAGTATCACAATCCATGCTTTCCCCAGTTGTTTCATCATTTCTTTGGGTATACAGCGCAGAAGCGTCATGTATTGACGTCGTCATAACATTGCGCGGTTTTAAAATAGGATTTCCATCCTCGTCTAACATCGTGTCCATGTTCTTATTATACTGATTATGGCTGAGATGTTCTAGCTCGTTGAGCGATTCCGTATTTCTATGATCGCTTTCAGGCTGCTCAGCAGATCTGCTAATCTCATCAAAACTATCTTCAACAAACATCGACATCGTCATAATGCTATTTGGGTTTACAACAAGATGTTTTTGGTGATTCTCGCTATCCTGCGAAGGTTTCTGTTGTTCGACTGTGACTACATCAGTTTGAGCATGATCAGCGGTAGGTAAAGATGGCGGCACAGCTGCATGATTCGTTACGGATGTTGTGACAGTATTATTAACTGTTTCGTCAACTGTAACACGTGCACCGCTCCTCACACGGTTGATAATATCCTGAGCTGATTTTCGAGCAACAGAAACATCGCCAGATGCGGCTATAGGAGAGATTGAACGTAGTGGACTTAAACCACCGCTTGCACTTTTTACCGATAGCTGCGCTGGTGTACCGAGTGCGCTATCACTGTCTGCACTGTCCCCACTTGGGTCCTTATTGTGAGCAATAATTGACGGAAGCTGTGAGCCAGCATCAGCAACGTTACTAGGATCTTCAGAAAGTCCGTCACCAATTGAGGCTGACGCAGACATTATCATAGATGCTGCTGCATTGGATTGCAGTCGTTCCGCAGTGGTAGTAGCTGATCCACCGGACTCCACAGATGCTGGAGTCTTCCGGGTCCGTTTCATTATAGCGTCTAATTTCTAAACAGAACATAACTTAAAATTTAAATCCCACTCAAATCAGTATTCCAGCTGTACAAATCTTTAAGTAATTTGTACAGCCTGTATTTGGTTTGCCCTAAGTCTTGGTGTACAAAATTTAGCTGAGTTTAAGTAATTGATACCTTAAAACGCGCAGACGGAACATCAAAATTTAGTATCGGGTATGAAACCCAAGAAGAGAGACTGCAGACGCGCCAAAAATGAATATCGCAGTTCGAGGGAACGAGTTTGAGCGAATCGAACCGAGTCTCAAGAGAATGGCTCACTCGGGTTTAGAAACTATTAACCTTAATAAATTCTATTGTAGAACAGATTTGTTTGTTTGTCAGGGTTGGTCTCGGGCGAGCTTTTTGTAACAGCCAAATTAGCATTAAATTTCTAGGCTGGACTTAAAGTAATATTATCAACTTAGAGTAAACAATAAGTTTTAATTCACATTTGATAGCCATACTAGGCAAAATGACGGTTGTATTACATTAGTAATTCAGTATACATTGGGCTGTCCAAAGTGGGGTGCGGGACCTCCAATTTTCAAATGAACCAATGTTCGACCCCCAACTCACCCAAAATTCTCCATGTTCAGCTAAATTAGTTCCGCATATTCCTATTGTGTATTGAACAAATAGCACTCGATTATTTTATTCGAAATTTTGTGGCTTGTAAAATTTATCAGTTAAAAATTTTGTATATGTTTATTGTTAAATATTTAAAATGTAATATAAAAATATCACATCAGCCTATAAAACGATGTTTTGATGCTACTGGGGTCAAAGCACTAATTGTTGAATTGATACGCGACTTGCTAACGATAAATCCTAAATCATTTTTATGAGTGCCTCTAAATTTATGTTTTCTGTGAACTAAATATTTTTAAACAGTAATTTTCACTATTTATACCGATTTTAACCCGCTTCTAAAACTATTTTTCTGTTTTAGTGCTAAAAACATCTGTAGAGAGGGTAAACGCACCGAAAGCACGGAAATATGTAGCACAAAGAGCATAATCCCCAACTTTGAAATTTCTTTCGACAATAAACAGGTGGTCCTTCCAAATTTCCCTCACTTCCCGGGAGGCTCTGACAACCTGAGCGTATATTTCAGATGAATATGAAATACCTACAAGCAATATTTTAAATGAAAACCAGCGGTTCCTATAGCACTACGATGAATAAATTATGCTCAGACTATATATATATTACCAAGAGTTCATGATAAACCTTTGAACAAGAGTGTAACATTCATGTGACACGTCGTTACGTATATAGGTTCGGAGATGACGCGGTCTATGTATGCGTAATCTGTCCCTTTGGGGGAAGGGTGTGCAACTTTCCCACTTTTGTCTCCACCACAACTTTTTTTCGCAACCCTCCAACCTTCGTTCCAAATTTTTGCTTCTTATTCGATCCAATATTTTGATTAGAACGAATTTAGATAAAATTTGTGTGTGGGGGGGCAGAGGACAAAAGTGCGAAACGTGCTCCCTCAAAATGTTCAACAGACGGCGCAAAAATGCACCGCATCATTCCACAGCGCATATAACGTACCATGGCAAGAGTGTCACACTCTTCTTCCAAAGTTCATTGTGAATTCTTCATATTACTACCTGCAGAAGGCTTGTTGTGATCGTAATTAGTTTTGTGCCAACAATTGATATTTTTCTAACAAAATTCCTATTACAAGCTCAACCTTGAACAGACAAGAGGTTAACTGTAAGCTGGAGGAAACTAATGAACCAACAACAATCCAAAACGCAAACTGCGGTAGTTAGATATCAGTGCCTATTACTATTACCAAGAGTGCATTAGGGAAGAGTACCTCCCTGCACTCTAATGTTAGCCCGTGTTTGATGATACGGCCGCTTTCGGCCTGACCCCCATCCCAGGTTCTTGCGGGGGTCAAGATGCACTGACCCCCCACCCGTTTTTGGGGGTAGGTCGGTTTATAAGCAGCTGCTGGTTCAACCGACCCCCGCAAAAATTGGAAGGTCCGACTTACCACCCCACCCAAAAAAACTCGGCGGGGGGAGGGGGTCCGAGCTATCCCCCCCAGGAACTGAGTGGGGTCAGGCCGAAAACGCCCGTATCATCAAACACGGGCTAGCATTAGAGTGCAGGGAGGCGTCATACTCTTCCCTAAATGCACTCTTGCGATTATATCTATTATATACTACATATGCCCACAATGGTGAAAATTCCAGGCTTTCAATACGGTAATGTCAAGCGAGAACAATCCGATTTAAATCGAAACTGTGTGTATTGGAACAGAATATTCGGTAAAACAATTCAATTGTGGTCGCCTTTCTTAACACCAAATGCCGCAAACAGATTTGGATCTAAAGAAGTCGTTTCAGAATGAGCTATCAGTACAAGAAACACAAAACACCGTATATAATTAACACTGTTGTCTGCAACAGAACAATTTGGCGCACGCGTCGGACATTCTAACCACGAGTAACAATTAGTGCGCACAAGGCGACTGCAATTACGCCCGTCTGCGTCGAGACAAAATTGCGTCTGTCCACACTTAGTTGAAATTATGTCCAAAGTGCTCAGACGAAATTTCTTCCGCCCGCGTTTGCACTTAGTTTTTTGTCAGTGACTGTAGCTGCCATTAAGTTTAAGCTAAATTTAAAATGCAAATTGCACTCATAAACTAAAGCGAAACTGTGCTCGAAATGGCATTTCTGGTGCCAATTTAGTCTGGCTTCTCCAAAGTGGGCTCCCTGGCATTTTGAATGCCCCTGTCAAAAACGCGTGTCCCCCGTTCCCCTTCCCCGGAAAAATGCCCCAGACACCATTTTTGGCTTTGCCCAGGTAAAAGCACCCCAGTTGACGTAAAAATGGACAAATTTTTTTCACAAAAATCCCTTTATGAGGTTGAAAATTTTATTAATTTCAGCAAAAAATTTATTTTAACACCAATAAAGACATTTTGACACTGTTTCTAAGGCCATTTATTAACGAAGTTTTTCGTAAAAAAATAATAAATTTTGAGAATTTTAAAACTTCGACCTAACCCCAGGTTCGGCAAAATTCACACCCCATGACAAAGTTATCAGCGAACGGAGAAGTTAGTTGATTTGTAAAATCGGTCTGATCGGCCAACATTAAACAAAGAAAATTTATTTAATTACAATACCAGTACCTTTTTTCTTTCGAGACGCTCAACTTCCTCACGTTTTAAGATTTCTTCCCGCTCAATTCGTTCCTTCTCCACCCGTTGCGCTTCTTCTAAAGATTTGCGCTCTTCTTCTAGCCTCTAACACGAAAACCAAGCCAATATATAAATTGAAATTAAAACAACATATTTATGAAACTCATTTTTAGAGATTAGAAGAAAATTGAAATATAAAATTCGGTATTTTGCAAGATCTTGTCAAATAATTTTACTGCTGTGTTAAAAGTTCACAGTAAAAAATTAATCGTGCAAAAAACATATCTCCGGCATTAGATTCCGACATTAGTCATGACACATCTAAATTCCCCGATAGAGCAAAAGCTAGTAATGGTGAGCAAGAACATTAAATTATACGATAAGCAAAGTCACAGGACAGCGTTGCTAATTCACTGTGTGCGTTCCACGCTTCGCCTGTGACCAACAAAGCCAGAACAAATGAAATAACCCATGTGATAGCGTTCTAGTTTTGCAAGCTAGAAGGCTGGGTTTGAATCCAGACTTGCGCATTACTCCTTTATGAATTGAACCCGATGTTATATTCGGCATCGAAGTGTCTACTCTCGCTCCGCGACTCCGCAGGAAAGCGGTGTGTTGTCTCACTACACTAACGCAAAAACGAAGCTGCAACGCGAGCCGATCTGGTTGGCGATTGTGGTGTTGTGACAGCTAACCAGCCTT
Source organism: Trileptium ribeirensis (assembly GCA_030248225.1). Taxonomy (NCBI): domain Eukaryota; kingdom Metazoa; phylum Nematoda; class Enoplea; order Enoplida; family Thoracostomopsidae; genus Trileptium; species Trileptium ribeirensis. Next base: position 82,477 of record JASANE010018135.1, read on the forward strand.
GACAGCTGGAGGCTCCGATTCGATTCTCGGCTGCTCCATCGTACAATGAAATCGAAAAAGCAAATTTCAACTTCTGTCCTATCCTAGGTCAGCGAACTAGATCATTATCTTAATAATTTTTAGTTAAACCAACTTTTAGTCATAGCTTCGCAACGTTTTGAAATGGTGACAACTTTAAAGTGTAGCAAATTTACCAATGTAATACTGGTCGTTATCTTCTGTGCTCTCCAAATTGGGGGACCTGACATTTTAAAGTGCCTACTGGTATAATTTTGGGCTCACCCTGGTTCATCGCCATGGCAAATTTTTTGCTTCCACTCTGTAAAAACACCCGAAATGACATTTCCGTCATGAAACAGAACATTTCGTAAAATTTGTCGTCAAGCTAAAATTTTCAGCGAAGGGACAGCACAAATCTTTATAATCTCATTTAAAAAATACTATAACGGCGTAATTCCTCATGAATAGGTAGACAAAATGCAAGGTCATTACCAGCTACGCTGGGGTTGGAACCACAACTACATGAATTTTTGCTCATCAAACTATGTTTATTTTTGTTTAGTTTAGCTCGATTAGTACATTATTTACCACATTGGTCTTCTATTATGTGGTTGGCATTACGCTCACAAGTTTGACGGTAATTTTTGTTGACAGAAAAATAATTATGAATCAATTTTACAAAAACATTTTGTAGTGTTTTACCAACACCTATATAACATCAACTGAGTAGTTTCGGCTTACCTGTTTTTCGCGCATCTCCTGCTCATGCAACTCGCGCCGGCGCTGTTCTTCGGCCTCAGCAATCGCAGCTGCCAAACGTAGCTGTTCAGCGCGCTCCATTTCTTCAACTGCAGCAGCCGCAGCCGCGGCTTCAGCCCGAAATGCTTCTTCTTCGGCGCGAATTCGAGCCTCCTCGTCGGCTCTAAAAGTTTAGAATGACATGTACATTCCCAAAAACATATCACAAAAAGCTAAGCTTGTTTCATAAACAGCTTCAGCTGTGCAACGCGATTTCTTGGGGATAAATATTTGACAGTGTACAAAATTCTCCAGAACTGGCGTTTCTTTAAATTCTGCACTAGCAGACAACCGTACCTTAAATATAATAAAATTGCTTGATCGAACTGAGTGCGTACTGACTAAGTACGAAACAAGCTTAACTTCGACTTTTTTCCAGCCGCCAAAAACTTAAGAATAAGGCGACCATAGTCGATAGACTCAACATTTGTTTTATACCAATTGAACTCCACTTACCGTTCTTTTTCAATGCGTAGTCGTTCAGCTTCCTTCTCTCGTTCAAGTTTTTCGCGAGCAAGACGACGTTTTTCGGTCAGTGCTGCTTTTGCCTCTTCTTCGGTCATGACTTTACCAATTTTACCTGACGGCACAGGCGTATAGGTCCGAAAATCTTCTTTGCCATCCAACAAAGCAAACGTTGGTGAATTCGATATATTTGCTAAAACGAAAAAACAGGGTCGAGCTAAATATTTGCTAATGAGAAGCGAGCGATAGTTTACGATGTACGGCTGAAGAGCAAACAGTGCATGTTAATAGAAAAAATTGGACAGATATTCACTGGCTCTACCAATGAAGTATTGGTTGTATACTGAATTTATAAAAAGCCGATAGTGGTGGGCTAGGATATGGTTTACCGTGTCTGGACATCCGGCTAAATTCTGTGATATATCAGGATCTCCAAATATTAAAATAATGTACTATCATCCCAATTTTGTAAAATAATGATCAACTAGTATGGAAAAATGCCTTTTACGGGCATGGAAAACGAAACCTCTGAAGAAAATATTGGAAAAATATAATTATAAGTACTACATGCTCAATTGGCTACGTGAAACAGGGTTGTCGGTGAAAAAATGATCTTACACAAATAATGAAATACCGAGGTAATGCGTTACGGCAATGGTTTTGCTTTCAAAAATGCATTTATTTACTCAATGGACTGTAGACATGTTGTTGGTCGCTGCGGTGGAAAAATGCTCTATCGATTTCAATTTATTACGATGTTCTATGATTGGGTTTGGTGTACCGAATTGTACAAGGACATTGCGGCGGAAAAATGCACTTCTGAGCACGAAAAAGTTTTGCATTCAAAATTGTGGAACTAGTGGATTATCCCTGCTCATGTTCCCTGTCTTCCACTTTATCGCAATACCAGTAATTAATGTGCATGGTAATGTTTGAAAGAAACTGCAGCTCATTGCATAACAGGGGTTGAGTGCTTGAGTGATATTTCTCTTTCATAAAACTTGTATATGTTCACCAAACACACGCCTACGCAGTCAAAACAAGTTACTTCATGCATCAACAAGTCGTTCTACGGCAATTAAACGCGTTGAGAGGTACAGCCTCCAGGAGCCTTTAATTTTCGATTAATTAATGAAATTAATGAAGATTGAAAACAGAGCTTAATCCTACTTTTATTTATTTTCTCGGGCTTCCATTGAAGAGATGTATACCTCCCACGAAAAGCTAAAAAGCCAAAAACAAGTTAAATTCATAACGAATTTAACAACAGATAATCACATAATTTCTAAAATAATGTTCTTGCGACAAAAGAGATAAAACACTCGACACCAAATTGTAAAACCAAAATTAACTTAATGGTTTTATACAGGAGCTGACAGCGAAATTTGGCCATTTCGGGGGTAAATTAGAGTATTTTGGGGGTCTAGAAGAAAATTCAAAAATAAACGTCCAAAAATATCCAAAAAAATAAACGTAAGCTGCTCTGACCTACCTAGTATCTGTCACTAAAACACCAATTTGCCCAGCTAAAAATAATGAAAGGGCTTCAATTCGCAGTTGACAACAAAATTTCAGCATTTTGGGGTAAATTAGAGTACATATGTATTTTGAGGGCAAGAAGAAACGAACTTAGTTTAGGCTAACCAAAAAGTAAACTTGACCTTCTCCGACCTAGTATCTGAAACCCAAACAACAATTTGCAAAGCCTAAATTAATTTAAGAGCTTCAAACAAGAGCAGACAGCTAAATTTGGCTATTTTAAGAGTAAATTAGGGTATTTTGATGGGCTAGAAGAGCAATCATTTTAGCTACACTGTCCAAAAATAACCTTGGCCTTCCCCGAACTATTATGGGTCATCCAAACAATTTGCCCAGCCAAAATTAATTTATTAGGGCTTCAAACAGGAGCTGACAGCGAAATTTGGCCATTCCGGGTGCTAGAAGAGCCAAAATCATAGCTTGTCCAAAAATAAACTTGACCTTCCACGACCTAGTATTCACCAATCTGCCCTGCCAAAATTAATTTAAGGGTTTCAAACAGGCGAGTTGATTCTGCCGAAATGTGGAAAATCTGTGATTTGGAGATGGTTATTGGAAGTTAGAAATTTCAAGAAAATATCCAAAGTAACAGACTTATTAAAAAGACACAGTTAAAATCAAAGGTAGAGTGTTCAAATTATAAAAAATCCCCGAATTTTCAAGATATATGGTCACATTTTTTGTCCAAACTACGGCATGTTCCGAAAATCTTGTGGTAAATTATGGAATTTTCCCAGATCGCAACGGATTTTAACTCAAAGGGCACAAAACAGGATGAATGCGATCAAAAACACGATAGGGACGTTGAGATGGATGCTCTGAGAATGTTAACCATGTCGATACAGGTTTCTATTATTTCATCCACTGTCGTGAGCTGCAACATCAGGAGTGGTAAACGAAAAACACAGGCAATCCAAAAATAAAACGAAAATTAATAAGAAACAATCTGCGTGCACAACAATTTCAAGTACAAAAAATACAAAATCTCGATGACTTTCTCACTCAAAACTCTATTCAGACTACAAATTTTTCAAGAAACAAATCATGCCGGCACGTAATGAGCTCAAATCTGTGTCCAAACATTTTGACGGCCGTGCCATAAACTTGAATATTGGTGAAAATGGAAAGTTAATTAACTATTTGCAAATTTGACTTCCCCAAAGTTGGCGTGGGGAGGGGGCTGGTATTTTTCGGTGCCCCCGGTTGGGACACTTAGTATAACTTTTGGCTCCCACGTGATAATATCATCCCCCAGTAGACGTAACATTGTCAATTTTTTTTTAAAATTCCCTTTATGAAGTTAAAATTTTATCAATCTCAGTTCAAAAATTGGTTGTGAACTTGGTTTTAACGTCAATAGCAACATTTATATGGACATTCAGAAAAATTAAGCTTTAGAAAATTTTTTCTACTCCCTGATTTGCATCCCAGTTCAAACAACGAGGCACACCCCTTGGGAAAATCCGGCATAGGCAGTTCCGACCTAGGGGCACCAGGTTCATGTCCCGTGGTAAGAATTTCGGCGAATGGAACGACAGTAACTAACCGATATATACCGGCAATGCTCAAATAAGGTTACGTCAATTTTTTTGTTTAGGGTAAATTAACAATGGCCTAAAGTCACAATATGTGAAACTAAGCTAACCTTTCCCAAATAAGGTCATGCGAAAATATCCCTATAAATAATGTAATCTTGCTGACCTGAATTTAGTGTTCATTGCGTTTCTCCAGGAAGTAAATATTTGAAATTTGCATTCGGTTACGATATTCAATGTAAGGATATTCGGAATAACCGGGTATCCTACCTTCCAGCCTAACATCCGTCACAAAATCGTAACCGGATATACATTACCTGTTTGTTATTAAGAATCAATCAAAAACAACTTTAAGCCACGTCGCTGGTTTTGAAAAGATTCTGTTTTAACAGAGCAAAGTAATTACAGTAAATATCATATCCAGGCATATTGTGAAAAATCGAAATGAATCGGTTGATCATTCATGAATACTTTACACGCAAAATGTAAAGAGATCAAACCGATTGAAAATCTATGATTTGGGTCAGTAAGTTGAACTTTGAAACTGTAATAAGGCAATGTCAAAATTTCACTGGTATTAAAATCAAAATGTGTCTACTCAAAAAGAATACAAAGCTAGGTTTTCTTCGCTGAAATAAAAAGTAACAAACCGGAGTCATGGTGCTTCCCAGGTAACAGGAATTAATGATCCCTATGTAGCAGCAATAACTTACCTCTCACTGGTTCAATTCCGACAAAAGAGAGTTGTCAATAGAAAAGGATTTGGCTAGCGCTGAGCACTGAATTTTGCTTCAAAATATGGTTCGATGAAAACAGATTATTTGGAAATAGGATCGTAATAAAAGCTTAGCCTGATAGCAAGATATTTGGCCCGCGAACGGTTTCAACTTATATAACATGGGACAGAAGAGTTTTGGACTGAAATGGCTTCAAACTCCATGACTACTCTCACACCAGACAATTTCAATCGTGTTAGTCTATAGTCCAGAATTAGCATTTTCACTTCCAGCACACAGGTAATCAATTTTACCCGTCTTAATTTTAGTGATGGTGTATTATTATCGCCTGACGAAGGCATGCAGCATGTCAAAGTCAATTCAGGTAGGCAGGCACGATAATCATTCCGACAGAAACTGATTCAAGCCACTGTACACATTTGAGAGTATTATTGCCAGATAATCGTTTTAGATCGATTAAGCTTTACAACACAAAAAGTGGGCATCTTACAGTATTTCAACTACAATTATTACTAGAAAAACTTTTATGACATTTGTATGGCCTGTCCAGAGCACTCCGACAAGTTCATTCTCGGGGGAAATTTCAAAGTCGGGGATAAGTTTTGCTTAAAAAACTATTTCCATATTTTCACGCTTTTTACTACCACGAACGTATTTTCAAACTATGAAACGTTTTAGCATTACAAATAGGAGTAATTAATGTCTAAAAACACTTTGCATACAAACTAGCAACTCTATCGAGATTGCACAACGTAGGGCAGCATAGGTACACTTACGTCTTTTCTATGCACAGCCAATCAGCTGTTCATGGCATACGTCGATATGCTATATGTGGATATCACCCAATAGCGCACGAGTTAGAACAAAACTAACGCCGGCAATAAGTTTCTCATGCCCCAAAACCACCAAGTGCAAGCTATCAGCTCCCAGGACGTAACAGTAAAATGAGGAATTTTGGGCCGATGAACCATACCCATACCCATAGAACCCTGGATCGCAGAGCAAAATCAACACCAGCATTGAGTAAAACCCTCAAGTAAAACTTTTCAGCCGCCCAGGACGTCAGAAAAATTTTTTTAATTTTGGGTCGAGGAACCACGGGAGTGCCACACCTCAACCTCACCTGCGTTCTGAAAACATAAATTTAGAGAAATAATTTTTGGATTTAGTTGAACATGGGATGCTTCGGCCGAGTGGGAAGGTGTGAAATGGAGGAAAATTTCATGAACATTAAATGATTTGCAAAGAGGGTGATCGCCTCCACCCCCCACACCTATGGACATTACATTTTATGTGTTTAGGCTGATCGCGCATTAAAACTTGATAACGAAATATATACTTTTGTGTTTTCTGAAATAAATGCATCATTTCATTACATTTATTTTTACTCACCTTCATTATCATCCAAATCACTATCAGTAACTCTAACAACACGTTGCTGTTCATCTACAATTTCGTCCAACTTGCTTGGCTCCAGGACGATGTTTTCACTTGGGCGTGGTAGTGTTAGCCCATTCGCTACCCCACTATTGCACTGCCGATCCTCATTTTCGTCACTTGAATACCCAAATTTTTCATCAGATACACAAGTCACAGTCCCATTATATTCTGTCGAAGCAGCACTACGATCGTCGTTGTTCGGCAGCGATGGTTGTGTAGGAGATGGCGTAGGCGAATGAACCACAGATGAATCTGGAGTGTTCTCGCATTCAGTAACATAGGGACCTGCAGGAGACGACATATTTATGTCGATACTTCCACTTCCACCGGTTGTAGCGGAACTTATGCTATGGTGGACATTCGAAGAACGATTAGAAGATGCAGGCATTTGTCGTATCTTGCGTTGCTCGGCTAAAACTCGCGTACCGGACGGTTTCACAGCTACGTCTTTCGTAGATTTCTTGTCGCCTTGAGGAGCAGCAAACTTTGACGATGTTTTGTGTTTTGAAACCAGCTTAACTGAACGCGCTGATGGTAACGCAGGCGATGATGATGAATCTCCATTTGAACCATTTGTTGAAGCCGTTATATTTCCATGACCAGTCTAATAAACATTTTCATATTTTAAAATGTCCAAGACACTGTGAAACAAAATCGTCACTGCAAATAAATTTATTTCCATATAAGTTAATAATTTTACCATTGAATGAATACGTCTTCCAAAACAGTGCTAGAAAACCGATATTTGACATAATTTTCATCAAAGAGTTACAAGAAATGACTAATTTCGAACCATCAAAATACCCATCCCATATGTAAAAAAAATAATTTATTTAAGTATAAGTCTCGAATTAATTTGGAACAGCTCTCGAATAAATTAAAAAATACCGGAGATAATATTCAATAAAAGTATAAATTTTTCGAGCCTGTATAGTCCGAACACCTATCGCACAGCACTCACTTCTCGAGAGTATTGTATACATGGTACGACTTCACTACGAATTATACAGCTCCGCAAACCCATGTTCAATAACACAAAACACGATTCTGAAGTTATAACCTATACCTACTATGAACTGGCTTCGGGATAGTTATTAAAAACAGTAAAATTATGAAACAAACTGATTTCCGATAAGTTCATAGCAGTTCTGAAGTGAACGGTTCATCAAACTTAATGCATCGTACTCTATAATTTCACAATTAGAACACCCTACTGAATTTAGCATTGCGTTAAAACAACGCCTTACAATATTAGCTTCATAATCAGCCCGGTTGCACAAACGAAAGCTGAGCCATCACAAGTGAGTCGATCAAATAATACTTGAGAAAAAGATCGGACGTTTACGTTTACACAAAAACATAACATCAACGTTCAATGTTATTTGCAGTCTTTGGGTATTTCAATTTGCGTAGCGATTTGTGCGTCCACTACATATAGCTAAGGACACACATAAGATCATTTAACTTTTTGCAGGATCAACTATTAATTCACGGTTGCAACAAGGTTAACACGCAAAATAGCTGGGACTACATTACTAGTGTTCAACATCACTTACAGTGGCTGAATTTGGAGTGGGACGTGCCGGTCGCGGTACAAGTGGCGGCTTTTTAAATGCAGATTTCTCATGCCCAACGACGCTTTTGCTCATCGCTGATGTTACTGAAAATTAATCAGAAAAACTACAGTAGGAAACGTGACTGGAATAATATAAAACTTGTTTGTAGCGAAGACAATAAATGCCTCATAGAAAACTACCACTTCATATTACTTCAAGTTATAAATGCATTATATTGCAGTGCAAACTAATGCAAAATAGAAATAGATTGTTTAACACATAATGGACACAATATATATGTAAACGGACTGTTATTGCTTCAAACAAATTAGCCCACAGCGTTGTGAAAACTAATAAAATGCAGCATATCGCTACGAAATTTATCGAGTTGTGCTGATAAGAGAAAAAGTATTGGCAAAATACTAATAATAAATGTTATCTATTTACATAAAATATCACTATGTTTTTATTGCTTTGCATTGGCTCAGCAGAGTGCCACATCCAAACTCAAAACGATAATCGAAACATGTTGTGGCTTGAGCGAACCAGGCGTTAAACAGAAATAGTATCAATGTAGCAATAAGTCACTAACTTTTCTTAATAGTATCCTTGTTCTTATTGTCGGCAGCCGATACTGGCTGGTTGCGTGCTTTCAACGTTACCGGTTTGTTGCGTCGCACGTTGTCGATTACTGAAAAAAAAATTCAAATCAAACTAATGGAACAATAATATGATTTTTCAAACTAGTAGCATCTGAATATTAATATGAAACAGTGATAAAATCAACGAAAGTGCATGCTCGCAACCATTGGCACGATGAGAAAATTTGGAATCTATGTGATATTTCAAATTAAGCTCAGAAATAGATTCAGCTAAAATCAAAAACAGCTAAATTTTAATGAACTACCTCTTGAAGCAGAGCTTTCGACCTCTTACCCAGCTAGTATATTTCTACTTCTGCAAATCATGTCCTAATATTTTTTCAAAACCAAAGCGATTGTCTTATTTTCCCTGGCGAATGGTGAAACTTGTGTGAAGGAACACCGCAGCGAAGACCGTTCACAACCACTCTAAGCAGCTTACTTGAGCCTGTAATAACGTAATAGCTAGTTCATCAGCAACTGTAACGTAAATGCCGTGTCGGCCAATTAGTTCCGCTTTCAAACCGTTAGGTGATAACGAAACGCAAACTTCAGTAATTTTCAACATAACAATTTTACATTTTCAAATGTCAACTCCGAAACCGCCGGAAAAAATTGCACTCACATATACAATGTGATTTATACGAAATATAATTATTTAGATCCAGTTACACATTTTTGTGACGATGTCGCTATTTCCTAATGATGCGATAAACTAGTAAAACACTTACAGCCCGGCTGCGTGCACGAATATGACGCCGTCATGCTTGCATTCCGGAGATCTAATGGCATGCGTCCACTTTTTGTCACGGCCGTTGTTGCTGATGCAGGTTTTACAGCAGTCGGCTTAGGCCGGGGAGATCTTCTGCTATTAGCTGGTGCTGATTTTGCTAGTACGTCGAGGCTATTTCCCGCCGTGACAATTACTGACGCAATCATTGGATCGTTCGCCGCGCCTGTGGTTCCCACACCGGCCCGCTGGCGAGTGCGACTGATACGAACGTTTGACACCGTTTTGGAATTCGGACTGGTATTCGATGGGCTGTTCGCTAAAATTATATGCGCATATTACCTTATTTCCTGAGATGAAGTTGACGCCGTCTCAAATAAATCTGGCATGTCATATTGGGTAATTTTCGTAAGGTCGGGTGGGCTACATTTTGCATACCACATTTTTGGTACTTTATGACCTTCGGCATCATAATCAAACAACACATGGACAGACGCCAACATTCTTTTTTTCAATAAAACCTGTACTGATTAGGATTATAGTTATATATCGTTTTTGGCGCTAGTGCGCTTTGACATTTACCAGCGTACGCAAGCTGCCAGACTTTACCTAGGTCGGGGGGCTACATGTCAAGAAAAATATTTTCGGAAGCTTGACGTCAGCTTCAATGTCGATACTTACTCCCAAGTTTTTGCGAAAAAATTTGCAAGTACCACAGGATCACAGGGAAATGAAAAACATACATGTATCACATGCTAGCGATACGGCGAACGTATATACAGGGTGTCTACGGGCTGGCTCCCTCCATTTTTCAGGTTTTTGGGGCTAATTTCTCAGGTTTTTAACAAAGAATTTTAATACCCTCAGCGCATGTTTTCAGCCTGTTTATACACAAATAGAATGCTCGCGAGTATAACTTTGTGATAATATGCATCTAACCAAAACCAATTCATTTCTACTCGCCGTTATGTGCAGTATTTCCAAATTCACGCAAAAAAAGAGTAACTTTTTGCAGAACTATTCGTTAGTCTCAATCAAAATTATCAAAAATTGGGTTCGAATTCGAATGAATTTGACCCCATATTGCTGCGTCATATTCACCAATGGATCTTCTTATAGGTTGTCACAATGGTTTCTTTTTGTTGACCCCATTTGCTTACAACAAGTGCTTCAAGAACCTGGTAACGTTTGTACGTCTTGGTATGCCCTGCACTCAATACATAATCAGAAAATGAAAACACATATTTTGGAAATCGGAATATTATGAGAAAAATTTTCCTCGACCGTAAAACCCTTGAAAGAACATGAAAAGATATAATGTAGTCAGGTTACAATTTAGACAGCAATACTATTGATTTCTGCGTGCTTGATAACCTAATAGCAGGGAATAACTGGAACCGGAACCAGCAACCTGAACCGTCCATTTAAACCGGATCCAGAACCGGAACCTGGTCTTCGAAACTTATATATAGTAAAACAGATGATGGAAGAAATGATGGTATAGTGGATTTAAAATGCATTAAAAATAACTTTTACATTAAACTTAATGTATTGCGATGGTATCATTGCCTTTCTGAAACTTTAAAGAGACTGAGGAAGCTAATAATGTTTATTTATCGATCAAATATGTCGGTTTTTGGACATTCAGAGCAAAAAATGTCTTCCACTATACACCATTGCGTATACTGCGTCAAATCGAATGTGCTTACAAAGCTTGGAGCGTAGAATACACACTTTCGCTCTGTCTCCAGTCGCCTCCCTTTACTACACATACGTTTGTTGCATGTTCTTCTGTAGGAAACTTAAAATTATTGGTTTATATGATTCTAAGAGAAAATAATAGATAGAAGGTAATTTTCTGATCAATGGTCAGAGACACTGTTTAAGCTAGTGTTGGACAAACAGTGCCCGTCAGTTAGATCATAATGATGATAACTTTCTAATCAGAATGCTATAAATGAGACACTGTGATGCTGCTCGCACAGTTTCAATAAATACAGTTCATTGCCAAGAAAGCAGTTTCTAACTGCGTTGCACATAACGTTAGTTTACTTCAATTTAGACTGATTTGCCAAGTTTACAAGCGCACTGGCGGGTGCTTGACGCAATTTATTTTAGCCAAGCATACCCTAAGTACTTCTGCGTAAGCCATACTCTGTTACCGAGTTGGACCGGTTTAATTCAAACGTATCCCACAGACTTCTGGATGTATAAAATAGCTACTACAAGCATCGACCTGGCTTTGATTTAACAAATTCCTGCAGGTTATTATGAAAAATTCCTGCTCAAATTATGTGCCCTACTTACGTTTCACACGGCAAATTGGTTAGTTAATCTTTTCTTTTGCTTGGTTGTATTGGAGCTTGATTATTGTATAATATATTACATATGTTTGGATTACAGGATGAAGCAAAAAAAACGTGGAAAATTTCAAACAAAATTTTTAAACCGGAATTCCGGTTCCGATATGGTTTTTGCCCTTTGCCGGAACCGCAACCAGAACATGATTTTAGCCGGAACCGGAATTCCGGTTACTCCCTGCCTAATAGGCACTTATTGGTAAAAACAAACCATACCACGAGAAATTTTAAGAATTGCTATTTCTTGCAAAGGCTCGACGAACCGCATTCGGGGTCACAGCGTCCCACGGAGTGGTCCCACAAAAGACTTGGTCAGCAGAGTTGTTGTAGATCTTGTTGAGCTGATTGTGCTCCGCGGCCTATATTTTCTGATGCGAAGCCTCTGTGGCGAGATATGATATGTGAAACACTGGTACCCGTATGGCCAGATTCGGCAACGGACCCTTAAGAAACCAGATTTTTACCGTTTGGCCAGCAAGATCGTGTCGAACCTGTTCGCGTTCAACTAAAGGGTATAACGTTATCATCTTTGCTATCAAATAATAAAATTTGTCGAAATCCGTCCATCCCAATTATATGAGTTATGAATGATAGCGACAGATAAAGAAATTTTCACGATTTTAACCTTAGCGCCCACACTAGCAACTCCGCTCCCTTCGATGCCTTTATTTCAACAATAGCTAGCGATCGCACCTAACATTTTAACAAAACTTCAAAAATTTAAAATGAGCAAACGTCAGTATTCAATATCCAAGTGGTTTAACCAATATCAACAATTTAAACAGAAACGTACCACCAGTTCGTTCGTAATAGGTCAATGTACGAGGTGTTGAGCTTCCAAAGGCGTAGGTTGGTTTATCTTTTGTTCGTGAGTTTCGCGCATCGGTTATTTCTTGAAATTTCGACAAGAGAGCTTCCCGTCTTTGCTAAACAACGATACTGAAGATTATTTGGAACGGCAACGTAAACAGTGTTATGTATTTATGTAATTATTTAAATAATTATTTGTGGCCGCGAAACTGAGAAAATTAAGTTTTTAAATAATTGCAAAAACAGCTTACTTAACATTGTTCACAGCTGGTTTAAGACAAAGCTGTAACTGGGGTCTCGGCAAAATAGTCGTTAGAGCAACGGTAGATATGTTCTATCCATTTAGTTTTTAAGCATGAATACTACAACTTTACTTTGTGTGATTGCTCTATAAATGACGTGTTCGGAAAACTGATCTACTGCTAATAAACCTTTTGCCGCGGCACTACTCAAATTCGTAATATTACACAACCATATCGTGTGCAAAATTAGCACGTTGAAGGTTTAAACGTAGAGAGGTCAAGCAATAGGTCTGAGCTCGGACGTAGGTGATACCCTATTCCAAAACACAATATCATACATAGATTGTCTGACAATATACTGTACGGGTAACGCTTTTTTGCAAACTGATAAATACTCTTTTCCCACGGTTTTTTGGTATTCTGTTTTGGAGTCCTGATGTTGGATTTGTCCACTGGATGTTACTGGCAGTGTACAGCGTGATAGCTGCAATCGGGTGTATAATTACTCAGCTACAACAGCTCTTCGTACCTTAAAAGCATTTATATTTATCCATTTTAGCTACATTTTCAGTGATTTATTCAGAACCCAATGTATTACAAAGCAGGTTTTTTTGTGTTTATCTTAGTGCAAAAACAAAGCGAAATTCCAAAACACACCTATTTCAAAAAACACAAAATTTAGTACACCGGAACTGTTTAATTAAAAGGCTACAAAAACCAAAATTTTTAAACGCTGAATGCTGATAAACTAACCATGTTTATAACTGTGGAACCTAAGTCTATAAATTCTGAAATATGAAAAAATTAGTGCTAAATATAACTGATTGGTCCATTGTATAAATATATAATGCATGCATTAATATAAAATTGCTAGTAGCCAGTTAATTATCATTACTTGACCTTCCCTGTAACGCTAAAACATGGTACTTGCGGGTTAATTAAAAAACAGAGGTAAATGTCAAAAACACACCTACATTTCAAAAAATACACATTTTAGCACAGCATGAATTTTGAACAAACCCTAGTAGAATTAAACATTACGCCGAAATTAATAAACCGATACTTAATTGGGAAACAACAGCAAGGCCGATACGTCATTGAGCGTTGGGTTCTTATGTCTGATGGTGAGATTTTCCAATATCCTGAGTAAGCTTTCCGATTGGGGCCTAGTATTGCCAACTTGAGCTAAAATTGAGAAATTGTTAGCACTATTCTCAGCATCGCATGACATGATGTGTTGATATACAGCGGAACTGTAGAGCCGTGCATTATTAAGCCGTCTGCCCGTCCGGGCCGAGATCTCAAGACGTTCCTCAGTCCTTGTTGCCAGGTGTCGGTACGAACTACCGATGTAGTCTGCTTCATAAGCAGAACATGAGAATTGGTAGACAACTGCCGACTTTAGTTCATCCGGAATTCGTTCCTTGAAGGCAAACTGATGATGGCAGCTTGAAAAAGCTTTTAGTTGATTTATGTAAAATATTGCTTGGAAACCCGTTTTGGTGCAATATTTTATGTAGGAACCGGACATCCGTGTCGATGGTATGATAATTACAGCCGATAGTGTACGCACGATGAAGCAGGCATTGGATTAGTCCTGTTTTATAACGTGGTAAGATGAAACTATCGTACTGCATTAAGAGGCCCGTAAAAGTGGCTTTGCGGAACGTTGGTGTAGTGATTTTACCATTGTTCTTAGAGATTTTTACGTCTAGAAACGGAATAGTGCCGTCGCTTTCAGTTTCAACTGTAAACTTTATCAGGTGGTGTTGATCGTTAAGGTATTGTAAGAATGTTTGACATTGAGTTTCATTGTCGAAAACTGCAAACGTGTCGTCTATGTACCGTTTATACCATTCCGGTTTGAAGTGGTGCGGATATTTTTCTAGCCATTGTAATTCTGATTTGCACATGAAGATATTAGCCAAGGTGGGATCTAATGGTGCGCCCATTGCCACCCCGTCGATTTGTTCGTAAATCTGGCCGTTAAATAGGAAATTGATGTTTTTGACACAGATGGTGATGGCTTGTAAAAGTTTGTCCGTTGGAAGCGGCGACACTATTTCGTTATTCTCTGCGGCGGTTTTGATGAAAGCTAGTCTCATTAATCGGAACGTTTGTGAATAGCGCTCTAACGTCGTAGCTTGCCAGGAATTTGGTGCCTAAGTCGAGTTTACTTACATCATTAGCGAAATTGAATGAGCTTCGTATGGTGCATTGGTTACGGGTTAATGGCTCCAAAATCGGAATTAGAAATTGGGCAAGTTTATGCATTGCTGAGCCACTCATGCTGAGCATAGTGCTAACAATTTCTCAACTTTAGCGCAAGTTGGCAATACTAGGCCCCAATCGGAAAGCTTCCTTAGGATATTGGAAAATCTCACCATCAGACATAAGAACCCAACGCTCAATGACGTATCGGCCTTGCTGTTGTTTCCCAATTAAGTATCGGTTTATTAATTTCGGCATAATGTTTAATTCTACTATCTTTATGATGTTTGAACAAACCCTGTTACAAAGAGATGCAAGTTTTGAAAACGCTCATAATCTCTTATAATTCCTGGACCTACCATACCTAGTGCACTAAACATTTCATTTTAGTTTTTTAGTGAAACTTGCATTACAATATGATGATGTGATGCATTGTTTTTGGAAGGAAGCGAGCAGTGTTCTCACAGAAGACGCCAGAAGAAAAATCTTGAAAATTTCTTTTTATGTCTGCGGCGTAACTCATACAGGGGGTCGATTTCGCTGAAATTTGTTTGTTCCACAGGAAAAGTGATACCGATGTGCCATTTAAACGCGTTAAATGTGCCATTTAAACGCGTTAAATGTGCCATTTAACAAAGCCATCCGCATAATAAGGAGACACAGCCAAAAATTTTAATTAATTCGTTAATTGTTCAAGATTTTTTGTAATCGATTTGAACGTGAGTGTGCGCACCAGCCACGTCTCAGACAAACAATGATTGGCTATGACATGTAAAATAAAACCCCTTGAATAACCGAAACTGTAAACACTGACATGGTTCCATCACTGAAACAGTTATAGGAAATTATTATTAACACAAGCATGACGTATCGAGCAAGCATTATTCATAGAGCATCCATAAATCCGTCGGCTATAGAGTCAGACCTCTTAGATTTTACCTTTTCAGCCTCCGCCATTTGACGTCTACGCTCTTCGACTGCTTTTTTTCGATCGGCTTCACGCATTTTCAAATCCTCATAGTGCTTTTTTCGCTGCTCGATCACGAGATTACAACGAGCTGCTTCACGTTCTTCAGTTGCGCGGAGGTCGGCTAGTCTCCTTAAAACGATTGAAATAAATTACACAAAACTAAATTCACCAGTGCATACATTACACCTCTGGCCTGTTCAAATCTCTGGAAAAGTCTGGGACTTCGGGGGCTCCCATGTTCATCCCCGGAGCAAATTTCAAAGAGAGGGGGGTTAAATTTGCTTAAAAATACTATTTCAATTTTCGTGCAATTTTACTGCCGTGTATATATTTTCAAGCTATAAAACGATGTTTTAGCATTAGAAGTAGTGTTTAAAAACATTTTGAGACATAAAAATTTTTCGATTTAGTTGAACATGTGGGGTTTCGGCCGAGTTGGGGGAAGGAACAGACAGGGTGAAAATTTCATGAATTTGGGGATTTGAACAGTGCACCCCCATCCACAACACTGTGGAGAGGCCAGCACCCGCTTTTCTTTGATTTAAAAAGAAAAAACACGCAGCGTATGACACACATTCTGTTTTCCCATGGTAAAATCATTAAGATTATTCGAAAACATAGCACGTGTTGATGCAATAATACATTGAGTTTGGAAAATTATAACCATAGACTTTTGTCTGCTCATTCCAACCGCCGAAAAAATGAGGGGAGATTTTCATTGGGGCCTCATTTGGACTGTTTGTGCCATTTTCAGTAATTTTCAACACTGATGGTATTATTGAATCATCACTGCGTTATGAAACCACTCAAACGTTAGTTAAATGTCGTGATTACCTTTTTTATAATTTTCTTGCGTTTTGAATCAATAATTTTCTGGAGTGGGGAGGGGCAACCACGGGGGATTTTGGCGAATTGAATAGGAGAATGGCCAAGTGGAGAGGGATCCACCATCTTACCCCATAATGAAGACACCAGTGTATCACCAACCAAAAATTTACACATCTTGAAATAGTTTGACAAAATTTTGAAATATGAAAAATTTTAGGTTTCATCATTTGCGATTATCAATCGGTTTATCAAGTCTTTAACTACAGTGATGCTGGCATATTCCAAACCAGCCAAACATGTCATGGAGCCATTTTTCACCTCACTACCAAAATCCATGTTCATGAATCTGTACATATATATTAATACTGCAACAACCAAAACGGGTTATCGGCAATATTTTTAATTAAAATTACGATAAAGAGTTATACAACATCTTCAAAAACATAAAACATGTATCTCATATCAAAATACACTGATGATGCTGCGAACCAACAGACGATACTCATAAATGTTAAAAATTAGTTTCAAAATGAAGTATATAGTTATTTTAATAAGCACTACAGAAGACTGGAACGAAACCTAGGTAATGTTTTGCGATCTATAAGACGCGCTATCTCAAATATTTGGTAGTTCCCATTTTTTAGTGAGTGGTATGAGATAATTAGCAGTTCACATTACTGAACGCTGTCTGACAAACTACGTGATTTCTTGACTGACCGCTCCATTGCAAATATGAGGGTTCTTCTGTGCACTACTTGACCAATGTCACAAGTTTGGTAAGTGCTCGGTTTTTAAATTACTGCGACCTTGCAACGGATTGCTAGGCTGTGGAAATAGATTCCGAATCATTTAACGCGGCGGTAAATAATAACTAAAAATCAAGCCTATAAAAGCAATGTTAGAATGATTTGGATATCTAAAATGAGGAACACGTAAAACCAACTATACGACTTAGGATTTCCTAGCTTTAATGAAATATTCTGATCATGCTTGTACATGCACCTAGCTATGACGATGATATCTGTGACTGAAGTGTATATCTGTGGTTTTAAATTTTGTACGTCCACACATGTAGAACACAATACACGGCCAGTCTGTTTCCTTAAAAATTCGTTAAATAAAGTAATCTGGTGTTATTTTGTCCAGCAAAGATAAATAGTTGATATCATCAAAAACATTTTACCATTCACGAATTATAAGGTCGGAGTTGTTCCACCGCCGGCGACCAGAACTGGCCAGTCTCAAATCAACGTGTCAATGCCAGTATGCCATGCGGTAAGGTCCCCATAACTACTAGCGACATTATGCTATGATACAACAGCATTTTTATTACTTAGCGGTAAACCCAATGATGACTAATAAACCGTTGCTTAGAGCTCTATGTATTTATAACACCTGAATTAGCACCCAAGTATATATGCAAAAAAGAATAATGCGGTACGAATTAATAAAAGGATTTATGGTCGCTATTGGCAAAATCATACTCAGTATACACAAAACTCACTTTTCGCGTTCCTCTTTTTCTTGCTGCTTTATAAGCCTAATACGCTCCTCACGTTCTTTATTCTTGGCGACAACATGTTCTAAAATACCATCATTACCATAATATACACAATATCACTAAAACACATTTGTAGATACATGACTAACGAAATAGTAAGTTTATATTTTAGCTATAAATATCAAATATACCGTATATACAACTACTGCAATCCGGTAATCACCTATGACCTAAGCGGTAATAAATCGTACAGACTCCATACAGAAATGACCGCTTATAGCACGATACTCGGCCGTAAGAAAAACGAGGGTAGTTTCTGACTATGTATTTGATAATGCTATTACAATTATAGCAATGATTGGTGGGTTAAAGGCGATGAATTCGTAAACGGAAGTAAAAACAAATTCGACCAAAACGACTCCTCAAAAACGGAACACCAACATATATTTTATAATGTAAAGACTGACATGAAGATCAGCAAGCATAGACAATTAAATACTTGTCACACCTGGAACAAATTCAATGTAACACCGAGGCCCAATTTCGATTGTAATTATAATCTCAGGCAAGCATTGGCAGATAAAATCTGATTACCATCATTGCAATACAGCAAAAGTGCATGCTTCAAATATCTGGATTCTGGAACACTGCCGCTGGATTCAAAATTATCCAAATTGTTCCCATGGATGCCGCTCAAATCACTCATTACTGGTAAATGCGAACTAGATCGATTACCCTTATCATGCGATCTCAACGAGACTTCATATGACGTTCAATCAACGTTGCAGCTATTCCCTAAATTGCGCTCACACCAATGCTTTGTGTAAACATAAACTACATACAAAAGAATGGATGTCTTCATCTTTCACTCTGGTCTCAAATAGCGTTCTGAATAGCAAAAAATTCTTTGTCTGTCTTAACAACTATCTACAAAAATGGATGGAGTTTCGATAACTTTCTTATTTATGCAATCCATTATATACATATAATGTAATCATGCGTTGAATATAAAGTTCTCCCGATATTTTTTCAGACTACAATTCTAAATGCGGGCACCAATTTAACAAAGTTTTTTGTGTCCCTAGGCTTCTGCAATATTTTATCTGTTTACATGGGAGTCGGATCAGCAACAAAAATCCACTTATTTAGAGTTATATTAAATAGTAATCCAAGAGTAAAAAATTTTAAATTTTACTTATGGGAGTTTCTTGCTTCTCGAAGGTGACCGTCTGCTCTACTAAATCATTACACTCACAAACAAATTGGTTCCATTGTTTAAGGCTAAAGTATGTCGGATAATTGCAATGTGACCACTCCCATCGTTACCGCACCATTTGGCTATTAAATATGGTACTGTGTTCCCGATGTCAAGGTTATTAACGGACGTTGAAGATATTTAATGTGAGATGTTATAATTAAATAATATACATATCTAAATATCAGGGAGTAACCGAAATTCCGGTTCCGGCGAAAATAGTGTTCCGGTTGCGGTTCCGGCAAAGGGCAAAAACCATACCGGAACCGGAATTCCGGTTAAAAAACTTTGTTTGAAATTTTCCACGTTTTTTTGCTTTATCCTGTAATCCAAACATATGTAATATATATTATACAATGATCAAGCTCCAATACAACCACGCAAAAGAAAAGATTAACTAACCAATTTGCCGTGTAAAACGTACGTAGGGCACATAATTTGAGCAGGAATTTTTCATAATAACCTGCACGAGTTTGTTAAATCAAAGCCAGGTCGATGCTTGTAGCAGCTATTTTACACATGCAGAAGTCTGTTGGATACGTTTGAATTAAACCGGTCCAACTCGGTAACAGAGTATGGCTTACGCAGAAGTACTTAGGGTATGCTTGGCTAACATAAATTCAGTCACCCGCCAGTGCGCTTGTAAACTTGGTAAATCAGTTTAACTTGAAGTAAACTAACGTTATCTGCAACGCAGCTAGAAACTGCTTTCTTGGCAATGAACTGTATTTATTGAAACTGTGCAAGTGTGTCTCATTTATAGCATTCTGATTAGAAAGTTATCATCATTATGATCTAACTGACGGGCACTGTTTGTCCAACGCTAGCCTAAACAGTGTCTCTGACCACTGATCAGAATATTACCTTCTATCCATTATTTTCTCTTAGAATCATATAAACCAATAATTTTAAGTTTCCTACATAAGAACACGCAACAAACGTATGTGTAGTAAAGGAAGGCGACTGGAGACAGAGCGAAAGTGTGTATTCTACGCTTCAAGCTTTGTAAGCATATTCGATTTGACGCAGTATATATAATGGTGTATAGTGGAAGGCATTTTTGCTCTGGGTGTCCAAAAATCGACATATTTGATCGATAAATAAACATTATTAGCTTCCTCAGTCTCTTTAAAGTTTCAGAAAGGCAATAATACCATCGCAAAACATTAAGTTTAATGTAAAAGGTATTCTTAATGCATTTTAAATCCACTATACCTTCATTTTTTCCATCATGTGTTTTACTATATATAAATTTCGAAGACCAGGTTCCGGTTTCAGTTCCGGATCCGGTTTAAATGGACGGTTCCGGTTCCGGTTATTCCCTGCTAAATATATCGGTCAAGATAAACATATATATAGAACAGGAAGGCATTTCGGCAGAGAAGGCATTCGCAAAATCGCAACAACATTTTGAATAACTGTATTTGATCAGTGACAGCGGCAGGACTTTGTTTTACTCAAATCAGTTAGTGGTGCTGAAGCCTTCGAGGTACATCGAACTATTTTTAACCTTTGGCATTAGTCAGATATTCCTGAAAACTTACATATGAGCACAAAAGGTCGTACCTGGCTTCCTTTTCGCTCTGATAATCAAATAAGGTTCTGTGCCTATAAGCCTACGTTCCACTGCCCCAAATCATTCATAACACTTGTGTGTTTACACTTCGCTGTACATGCACACATATTTCAAACACAGTACATGGATTGTACTCTTGAAAAATTTCTGGAAACATCCTTGGAAGACAGTTTTGAACGCATGCCATGTTCTCCATTTTCAGCATTCCAACTACGAGGTAAATGATTTGGTATGACCGTTAACAAATGATAGTGCTTCTGGCCGCTGCAAGATATCAATGCTTTACATTGGTGTTGGTGGGCACGCAGTAATATCTTCTCCCGCTTCTTTCCAAAGCAATATGGCCATTTCGGTAAATCCTGTGATGTAGTGCGGTGTCGGAAGTCAATTATTATCCAAAAAAATACCCAGCAAGAAGAAAGCGAAGAATTTCATAAAGCCAGCATCCTAAATTAAGAGGATCTGAAAGGAGGATTTGATGAGACAGCGCAGCGAACAGCACATCAGATGAGTGTTTGGTTGAACAAAAGCGTTGTGGACTTTGGTTGTGATCACGTCTCGTATTACAGCCTGTTCCCTGTCAACCAACTGGCTGACAGCCCGCGACAGATCACATTCACACTAAAGATACAAAACTGATTGACATGAAATATGATAACG